>VZSV01000126.1:127159-162502 GCA_013398735.1 Nothocercus julius | reverse complement strand
ATTCTATGATTCTATGATTCTAGCTATATAGCTGGCTTATTAAATAAAGCAGAAGATTAAAGCTTTGGGCCCTTGATGCACAGCAGCAGACCCCCCCAAAAAATATGGTAGCAGAGACAAGAATGGATCTGGTCATGAATGGTGTTGTTCAGAAGACTTTCGCCCTGCTCATGTCTGCCACTCAGTAGGCAGAGGTGTAAGTGGGGTTCAAGCCAGATGCCAGACCCTAATATCAAGCATTTATGATAAATAAGACCAACAGGAAGGTGCTCTGTATTCCTTAGTCCAGGAACTGTTGAGATCTATGACAAAGTTTGGAATGGCAGAGTAGTTGCAGACCTTGGCCTTGTTTTACTGAGAAAAGTATTGTGAAGGCATGAGAAGGTGTATGCACCAAAGCCGTACGAGAGAAGAAAAGGAAAAACACTAATACAAGTGTAATTATTTAGGCAAGAACAATTAACAGATAAGGATTAAAGGAAAAAAAAAAGTACCGAGTAGTGAAAAAATCCTGAGTAATGGAAAATGGTGAGTCTGGAAACTGAAATTCTGCAGCATTGAGGCCCAGCCTGTTCCAAAGAGCCACTGAGGGCGATTCTGTCCCTTCTGATTGACAGTAACGCCCCATCTAGCATCTCATCGGAAGCAGTGAGTTATTAATGCTTAGCCTAGTAGCTCATTAGTCATAATTCTCAGTTGTGAGTATAGGCTAATATATAACTGCTTTGTTGTGATGAAATAGGCCCAAATACAAGTGATCAGAGGGGGAGGATTATGCTGGATCTACCATGAGAGCATTTAAATGCCAACTGATAACTTGCAAAATAGTACTCCTATACTGTCACCAGGCATCACTGTTAGTACCTGTCCAGTGACTATGTCACATTCCTATTTAATGAATGTGACTTGATTAATTCCACAAAGTGATAAATTCATGAATATATCGCAGTGACTTGGTGAAAGGTCCCACATCTATATTGATTAGAAGAATTTCCGTGACAATGCTGCTAACTTTATGAGCTGAAAATTGGCAGTTGGTAGCATTTGGTTTTCTAGCAAATTGGCAAAGCATGAGACAACCATTTATGATCACAGTGATGGCATCCTGTTGACAGTGTCAGAGTAAAATATTTTGCTGTTGGCGCTGTCAGGTTTTCTCAGGCCACATTTGGTACAGACTACTGGTCACATTGTCAAATAGTGAGCCAGGAAATATACCAAGCTGCCTGATGCCTACATAACAAACAGACCAGAAATTAACCCTAAAATACTAAATTTTGTGTTATTCAATGTGGCAGTCAGAAAGACAGTTGGATAATAACCTTGTTAATTGCTTATGGTCAAATACAAAGTCACATAAAGTGAAAGGTCTCAAATATGCACTATAGACTACCCTCGCAGAGAACCTCTGTTGTGTCAAGGATGTCTATCAGAAGAGGTTTGATGGGACTAGCACCTAAAGGTGACAGTGTGACAGATGCCTGCTAGCATGTGGCTGTCCCAGTGCAGAGCTCATTGCTCGCTGATTTGGTGGTACCACTGACCACCTCAGCCTCAACCTCAGCACATGGAAAACAGACCTCCTGCTCCAGCCATACCCGGGGAGAAAGATTGTCCCATCAGCCATGAGTATGGGCAGCATAGGAAGTAATGCCAAGGACAGCAAAAGCCAGCGTAGCTTCTGAGAGATTAAAGCAGCACGTCTAGAATTAAAATGGAAGTGGGCTTCAAACAAATGTTAATGTACTCTGTGTGGCCGTTGTCACCATTCTGTGTGGTTGCAGTACTTGGACAATTTAGCCCTTTTCACACAAAGCTTTCCAGCCCATTCTGTGAGATGCCCTTCTGCCCTTGGTGGTGCTAAAATGTAAGTCACAGTAAGATCCCAAGCAGTAGTGAGGCAGTCTTCCTCTAGGGCTGAGCTACTCTGCTTCAAGTATCTGATGCTTATCTCAGAAAAATGGTTGCTCAGAGCTATTTTCTTATTTTAAAATGTGTGAACAGCTGAGAGGTCAGCCACTGGTTGTTAAGCAGACATGCTAAAAGCAAGTCTTCAGCTTTAGAGGCATTAACTCTACAACATGGGATATTGCAGCTAAAAAAATATTCTGCTGTGCCAGTGATTATGAACTGATACTGTCAAAGTCAATGAGCAAAACTGACTGACATTGTGCAGCACCAAACACAGCAAGAGCTAGCAAAAGGCTACTGCTCATACGTGTTGCCCTCTTTCTGGGAAAAAAAAAAAATCAGGAATAGATCTCACCAAATTATCCACAAAAGCTGAATCCTCATATGATTAACTAGTGGAGGACTGACAAGAATGTTTCTGTTTCTCTATGTGAATAGAATATGCAATAGAAAGTCTTCTCCCAAATAATAAAATGAGATGTATTTCCTGTAGTTGTGTGTAAAATTGAAACCTTTTGGTCAGAAAAAATGTTGAGATACTGTTGTTTCCCATGAGGCTTTTCTCAAGAAAGATGAAATTGACTCTGAAACTTGGTCCTTAGAGAGGAGTGGAGAACATGGCAATATTTTTTAATCACATTTCTAAGTGTCAACTTTTTAAAAGTTACAGTTCAATATTCTTCCCCAAAATTAACCATGGAAAACTGACATAAATTTACATTTGCAGAATATATGTATTCCATAGAAGAGAAAAAATATTTTTCAATGATTTCAACACAGTCTTTTCAGTAAAACTGGGATTTTCAAGCACTGTTCTTTCACAGGTGATTTCACAGAATTGCAGAGAGGTTGAGTTTGGAAGGGACCTTTAGAGATCATCTAGTCCAACCCTCCTGCTCCAGCAGGGACACCTAGAGCAGGTGGCACAGGGTGTCATCCAGGCGGGTTTGGAAGATCTCCAGAGAAGGAGCCTCCACAGCCTCTCTGGGCAGCCTGTTCCAGGGCACTGTCACTCTCAGAATAAAGAAGTTCTTCCTCATATAGAGATGGAACTTCCTGTGTTTCGATTTGTACTCTTTACCCTTGTCCTGTTACTGGCCACTACCAAGAAGAGTTTGGTCCCATTCTACAAAGGAATTAGTGTAGGATCTTTGATAAAACAGGATTCAACTTCTTATCCAATGATACCCTTTTTTTTTTTTTTTTTTTCTGACCTGCAGACAACACAGTTATTTAAATAACACTGTTAATTAACTTATGAGCTACATTACACTTTGCTTTTTCTCTCTTGGCCTCAGTTTCACCTTGTTAAATCTCCTCTGGTTGTTTTTTTGGCAACACACTGCTGACAAGCCTTTGCTCAAGTCTAGTCCAAGATGATAATTCTAAGCAATAAATTTCTGGTATTTGTTGAGCAGCCTAAATGAAGTATGCAATTTGTGGCTCAGCAGTTTAAAAACTGCTATAAAATTCAAGAAATCCTGACTGCCAATCCTCCCATATCCTTAGCCAGATTTTCTAACACCTGCTTTAGCTTTTTTATACATGGAAGGAAAATATTAGAATAAATAAAAGTGCCCACTCAGGAGGAGTATTAGATTTTCTTGGCACATATTTATAAAGTATTTTACCATAAAAATATCATAATTAAGGATAAATATTAATAGCCTTCCACAAGGCATTAGATATAAATAGCATACTTTTCTAAAACACGTTTTGAAAGAGGCTCAAACTTGTTCCTAAAAGGTGAAATAAGTCTAGTCTCAATGGTTCCCAAGCTCTTAAACTTCTGTCCAATCTTACGCCAGTTTGAGCTTCTGAGAATTTGCATGGCTTCTAACAGCACATAACTCTAAATGACTAAAAGTGCAATGATACTTGGTTCTCTCAGGATTTAGCTTTAAACCAAATTATGGTGCTGAAGGAAGGTCAAACACAATGTGGAATAAATCCAAGCCTTATCAAAGCGAGTACCTTTCAGAATAGGTTTGGTAAGCTGGATTTCCTCTCTTGAGGAGGGAATGCTTTTTCAGTAGCACTACCGAGCTAATTATGTAAATTATCCTTTGAATTATAATAGTTAAAGATTTTAATAATCAGAATAGAAAGAAAGGGGGAAGGCCGTCTATACAACCGTATCCCCAGATGATGTTATGACTTGGCGTAGAGAGAGAGGATTGCCCAGCACATACCAGAATTATGGACCAGGTTAAATAGCGAACAACAGGAGAATGTTCATTCTAGGGAGAATTACGATACATAAGCTGATTTTGAAGTTTTGATGTGTTTCTGTTCCAAGAGTGAGAGTTTAAGATAAGGTACAGTGATAAATTCAATAACAAGTATTCTTGTTTACACAAATCAAATGTTAAATACTAAAAGCTAATACTGACATGCTTTAAATACCCATATGGATTTTTGTTATTATTACTTTTTGTGAAAAGACAATTAGGACTACCTAATATACTTATGCCATTTCATTAATCAGTTTTCCAAGGGAAGATAATTAAGAGACAGAAATGCTGTAAATGTCAAATCAGAAGTCAATAACTTTTTCCATACATTTTATTCAGGAGGAAAAATAAAAGGATGATTTTTTTGGAAAAGCGGAGACAAGCTCACTCATACCTATTAGAATCGCAATGTCATACAGACAGAGACTGACAGAAAAGATTCTGGAAGTCTGCAGTAACAGAATAGAGCAAGTGTAATGTCTCCAATGCTTACCACAGTCCTTGCTTCTAAAAGTAATCAGTTGGTGGAACTGTAAATTGGTATATTCTCTGATTAAATGACTGAGCACTCACTACATTGTTTATAGAGATATAGCCTGGTACAGGTTATAAATTAGAAGATTGTTTCTAAGGCTCATGGGAATTAATTCTGGAATATCTTCCAAGCAGCAGGAGAGGAGGAACCAACCTGTATAAAGTTGAAGTAGATTTTGGTAAATTTATGCTTGGGGGAAGGTGATGAACTAGGTTGGAAACTGCCTTCTATGACCTAGGAAAACTCTTCTCATCTTCTCTTCACATAAAGAGAATATTCTGGGATTTTTAATCTGTTCCTAATATATCATCTGCTGGTAGCCAGCCTTAAACACTTCAGGAAACCAAATACACTCAGAAAAAGTGACATAGCTTCATGTGTCCTGGCCTAAGATAGATAAAAGTTGCAAAGGAATGCAACTGTCTTATGAGGACATCACAAGTCCTATGCCTTGCTAGGGACTGTGAAGGCTGCTTATAGAACCAGCTCAGAATTAGATAACACATATCTGCCTGGTTTTTGATAGTTTAAACATAAGGAACCCCGTGAAAACTAGGCACGAAAATACAATACGCAGGTCTGAGTATTGTCTGAGTAGGTCTGGTTTTCATACTTGTTGGAAGGTGGGAAAATAAATACCAGAAATGGATGGTTTCAAAAACTAATGGATTCTGGCAATATTTTCTTTGCCTTTTCTGCAGCTCCTCCTTCAAAAGGATAAAGCGCTTCACTGTGTCAGGCTTTCAAGGTCTCCCACTTCTCTTGGAAAGAAATTTTTGAGCGTATGTGCTTGTGATCAAATTTAAAGCTATCTAAAAATCAGCTTGTACAGCCTAAGCTGGTTAAAGTCATTTACTAGCTAGTAACCAGTTTCTTTTTCAGAGCCTTTATGCCTTTTGTGGTAGGTTCTGTGTGCTCTTATTTGTACGTGCTATAATGATGACTGTGTTTAATGCAGTTGTCATTTTAGTAAATGTTGGTTTTCCTGGTGATTGAGTAAGACCAGTTTCTGCTCTCAGATTTCATTGGCTTTCTTTACATTTCTATGTATCTGTATGCTTATGTTATCTTCTGCTGTGTTGTTACCTCGGTAAGAAAATGGAGACAGGTATAAATTTTTTCCAAGCAGGATAAGGGATTTGGCTATGAACACTCCATTACCTATATGTCTAAACCTTTACATTGTTTGAAAAATTAGTCTTCATAAATGAAGAAACGTAAAAATATCAGCAGACTCTCTAATTTTAGGGCAGATCATTGTTAGAAATTCATTCAAAAAACCTACAGATATTTGATTACACCTTGAAGTGGCAATCAGTTCTGTTCCTATTCAGGTGATAGTGTAATCAACACCAATAATCGAGCTGAATTTGTCATTAAAAAAAAAAAAAAAAGTAGTATGTCTTCAAAATCCAGAACACTTCAAATGCAGAAATTAAAGTAGGCTCTCCTTTTATTTGTCACAGCCATGATTTTATGTAATCTAGCTGCATGTCAGTGTAACTTTATTGTCCTAAAGTAGACTAGCTTGAATTTATATCTGTGGAAAAATGATCTAAATTATATTTGTATCAAAGAAGGGAGCCCTGCATAACCACTGTGTACTATAGCAACACCTCTTTTTGTATTAACAATGTAGTGAAAGTTAATATTAGATATGTCTTTACCTGACCAATGTTATTTGGAAAAGGTATGTATGCTCATGAAATGGAATGGCTAAAATAAAATTAATCTGTATAGCAATTGATTTCCACTGTCTGCTCTTCAAAATTAATTTAAAATTACTGACAGTGATTATTTATGTATGAACATTGTGGACAAACTGCATTATGCAGCTGACTGTCTAGCTGGTACATGTTGTAAATCAAAGAAAGATTTGACAAAGCAGGTAAGATTATTTTAGAAACTAATTACAAATTAACAAATCATAAATATGGATATTGCACACTACAGTGAAGAAATAGCTTTCTTTATGCTGAGACTAGGAAGATATCCAGTCCTTACTTAATTCTTCTGATTTATGACCACTTACTGATTTCAGTGATGCCTTTTACTGTTCCAAATTTTGTTCTTCAATGGAAAAACAACTTTTCTGAAAGTAACTGTTCCACTTCCACTGAATGAACTTGTTCTACTATCTCCAAGGTCTATTTGCAACTTTCAGCACCCACAAATATATACAAAGAACCTCTGTCTCTATACTGTGTCCCCCAGTCGCTCATATCAGCATATTTATATCAGCTTATCAATTTTGAAGAGTTCAACACTCCATAACTAAAAGAGCATTTATAGTTTCTCAAATTTCTGTGCATGAGGAATGTCACAGTTTATTCTGGAGGTTACAGACACCTATGCACTTTCTCCTGGTTTTCTGGCCATGAGACAGAGTGGATTTTGTCTTTGCCAGTCCATCTTGAGCACAAGTCCTGTAGAGCCATCATTATGAACAAAGGCTGACAGGTTCCTTCTTCAGTGTTCAGAGGTTAATGTGATCACGTTTAACTAAAGAAGCTTAAAAACAAGGAACCAAAAATGAGCCAGTAGCTTGGTATATTTTCATTCATTTTTTTTCTCTGGTGGAGAGGATTTTTATTACTATACTGAAATAAAGTAGATATTATTAACTGATCTGAAAAAAAGGAAGTTCAGAAAATGTTATAACACAAATATAATACAAAATATAACACAAAAGCTTTTGAAGAGTGTATGGACCAGTTTAGAACACACAATTATATTGAATTCCAACACAGTTTCTACAGATGATTTTATTATCTCTAGAGTATACAAAAGCTGAAAACATGGATGAAAAGCATAAATCTGTTGATTCTCAGGATCACAATTTTCTCTTCTCTAAAGAATTATGTACAAAATGGAGTCCTGAGAAGAATGAGCAATCTACATTTCATGAGGAAAATATGCTGTCAGGAAATCCTTTGAAGATCTAGATCTTTTCCTGTGTTTCTAAACTGAGATGTGCTTATCTGGTCTTGCAGATCAAATCCTGCACAAGCCATCCTAAAGCATCCAGCCATCTGCTTCAAACCTTGATGGTATTTCAAATTCATTGTCTTTTCCAGATCAGTCACCATATACATTACCACAACCATCAAAAGATTTTAACTTCCTATATAACATAAATCACAAGAAGATGTATAAATTTGTATATTCACTTTCAACAGGTTTTAGACAATTTGCTTACCTTCTGACTGGTGGTGAGTTCTCAATAAAATGCTTGTATGGTGGCAGAAAAGGGATTAGATACAAGACTAACATTCTTATTCAGAGTGATGAGTAGCTACTGCATTCAGACATGGCCTAACAGGCAACTTGCTTAACCAGCTTGCTATTTCTATGGAGCTTCTCCCGTAGCCATACTTGAATATAATTCATTTTGTGTTAATTTTTCTGTTGTTTTTCTCACCTTAATAAAATATTTTAATCAAAGAGGTATGAAGACCTAAACTGACAGGAGAAATAGCATTTAGCTTTATTTTATTTATTTATTTATTTATTTTAAAAGCCCTAGTGAATATATGCAGCCTAAATAGGTAGGTTCCATAATCCCAGAAATTGCTAGCCCTTGACATTACTGAGCTAATCTTTCTAGATCTCTAGTAGTTCTTTTTAAATGGAAGCAGATAAGAAAAAAAAAAAAAGGCATTTTAATGAATGAATACAATATTTTCATGAATACAATATTTCTGAGGTCATAAAAGTTCTACAATGTAGTACCTCAGCTATACAAAAAACATCAGTGTAATATGCTCTGATATAATGAGAAGAAAAAGTCAATAATGTTGAAGAGATGGTTCTGTATAAAACACAGAGAACTTAACTGATATACAGAAAATGTATGAAATGCTTTAATCTACTTAAACTGAGGATACTCTTAATTATAACAATGAATTTATAGAAAATTAATTAAGTAGAATCAGATCTGAGTTAAAAAAGGAGCTGGCAAGTATTTATATACAAGATATTTCAATCATTTTTAGAAACTTCTTTTGGTACTAAGTTTGGCACATATTGTCCCTTGTATTTATTCAGTGAAATAATTTTCTTAAATCACTTTAGACCAAAATTTATCTTTTATCCTCTTCACTATGCCAAGATTCAGAGGGAATAACAGTGCCTTTTCAAATTTACTTATTTATTAGAACTTATCCCCTTACTTGTAACAGAGATCAAATATTAATTCATTTGGAGACGAAAGATTCATTTCATGCTTTTAAAAGTACAGAATGTTTTAGGGTTTTAGATAGATATGAAATTGAAAGGTTAAAGACAGCATGACTTCATATTTTAAAGTTTGAATTTGAGTTGAAAGCCATTGAATACTTTTCTAACACATCCTTTTGCTCTGTCCTTTTCCCCTAAAGATTCTGGTGAGTTTTATTTAATACAAATGTTACACTACATACCTTATTATTTTCCTGATTTCATTGCTTCAACTCTGAAAGCTTTCCTGCAATGTGAGAAGGTTCACCATATTTCATTAATTGCAAAGATACTATATTGTATCAAATATACATTCTGACAAGAACAATTCAGCTGAAGTGCATTTCTTGGGAACTGGTTGGTATGAATCCACACAACTTTAGGCTGGTGGGATTTGTTCTGTCTGGCTCCTCTTATAAGGGTCAAGGTGAGTACTTGGGATTCAAGGCTTCTGTGTCAGAGAATAGAAACAGCAAGTAGCATATCCTGACAGTGTTTTATCTCAGCCTAAAATAAATATTTAAGACAGGTGGGTGAATTGCTTTCTGGTGCATTTTATCTCTTTCCATGAACTATAGGGGAAGTTAAGCTCACAAACTAAGGATGAGCACCTCAGTGCTATTACTCATGTAGAATGTTCTCCAACATTTTAGGACAGATACTCATTTTCATTATACTTTAAGTGTTCTCTTATTCTGTACATGTTTTCTTAAACTTTGCATTTTTCAACCAGATAGAATCTACAGGTTATTTTTTAAACTTCAGGTTAAACTTCAGGTTATTTTTTAACTCTGATTTTTCTCAGTCTCTTAAAATCATGAAGATCACATCTCAGTGTGACATATCTTTATTTTCTTTCTTAATTTTCCTGATTTTTAATAATGTCTCAGAAACCTCTCTCAGTATGGAACTTTCAAGTAAAAATTTAAAACTCAATACGAAAGAATGTTTGAGAGGAAGAAATTATTATGCAGGTACATTCCTCATCAGCTATGTATAAAGAAGCAAGAAAGCAAGCATGCTGCTCTGGCAAGAAACTGTTGGTGTCACCATCCACAAAAGAAAATGTTGATGAAAGAACTAAGAATGACTTTCATGATGCTGACACTTAATTATAACTGATATGAGTGTGGGAGAAGGACCACATGAAAGGGTGTGGATACTGTCACATGGAGTCATCAGTTACCCTGCAGAACAAATTTAGAAAATTATACTGAAGTACTTCCAGAGCCACATCTTTGAACCTAATAACCTATGATTAAAGTAGAAGTAGTGACACTTCTGTAACACATCAATTAGACTGTAATCTATTGCTGTTATATTTGTGCTGCCAGAACCAGTAGGAAAAAAGGCCATTACCAAAATTTCACTGTACAGTTTTAGCCAATATTGGAAGGGAAAGAACAGAATGACTTTGATCCTACAAAGCATGTAAAATGAATTCCATTAGGCAAGAAGGAAGGATTCTCAGGAATAATATGAGATCACTACAGTTTATTCTGAATACAATTTCTCAAAGGTATTAGTAGGAACTTATCAACCATGAAAGAACTCTGTGGAACAGCTTTCATATATAACAGGTAAACACATGGTGTTATGACATTTGTTTCTATGCCTATCTAATAGTTGTGAATAAAAAAGCACTGATAATTCATGGTCAAAATATAAGCATAGTAGGACATTTCTAGATTATATGACTGTAGGTGAGACCGGTAAAGGATTTAGGCACCCAGCCAGGTAGAACCTGGAGTCCAGAGTGGTAAGGCTTCCTGTACAGTGCATGTACGGAGCAGCCACAAGGTCGAGCAGCAAGCATAAAGGCATCTACAGTGGGTGACACAAACAACACTACATATCATATATTTAACTTTCACATTCCTCACTTTGGATTACATAAAGACATTTCTGCCTTGAATGTACCCAGAATATGGATGTCTTGAAGACAAGTATCTTTTTTAGAAGGATCTCGCTCTGGTGATGGCATCATGGATGGATAGGTCTTAGCCAAGGCCCATTAGCTCCTACTGACAAGTCACTGGGTTTTGTTTATGGGTTGTTCAGTGTAAGTGGAACCATTTCTGGGCTGAAGTCTAGGATTAGAGTTCATCCAGTAAAGGTTAGCTGTTCTGGAGTAAGGTTGAAGGAAAATTATGGCTTGGTTGGAGAGGTTCCACCTATCTAGATTTAAGGGTGGGGTCTGAGAGTGCTCCTAAACTAGCAGCACTGCCAAGGCCAGCCTAGCTGGCTGCAAAAGTGATGAGCCTCAGTTATGACTCTGTTCATTAGCAGATAACTGGGTGATGAAAGGGATATTAGAGCTCTACAAAACAGAGTTAGAAAAGGGGTTGAGGTGAGAGATTTTTGTGGCAAGGACTCAGTGGCAAGGAATAAAAGTTTTTTCATTAGGGAAGTATTTATTTAGAGTTCAGACTTGAACTCTAAATCTTTGTTCAAATATGAATCTTCAGATTTAAGCTGAGCCTAGTAAAGCTGATAGGTTGTGATAAGACTGCTAATTTACAGTCTACCAGGCCAGTGTCAAGATTAAGATTAGTAATTGGATTTGATTAAACAGCAACAATTGTACTATCATGAGGGTTGAGTCTGCCAGGGAAACACTCATTTTGCAGCCACTGAGTTTGCTGTAAAACTGAATAGAAACAAACAAACACACACACACACCAAACTATGGTTGGAGTTACAGTTGTACAGTTGGGGTTGGTGCTGCGTGTAGCTTGTAAACCAGCAGGGCTGGGTGAATCTGGGTTATATTTGATTCTGACAACTGTAGTTATGTTTGGGAGTGGGTAAACAGAGGTCACTGGCATGGAGCCTATGGCTCTCCCATCAGTGCTGGGGCTTGCTTTAGATTCCAGATTAGAATTAGGGAAAAGCTAGGCAAAAGAGGCCTGTAGGAATGGAGTCTCTGATGGCCTGAAGACAAGATTTGCTGCTGTTCCTGAAATGGTTCTGTCATTTGGTAACACACGGAATAAAACCTCAAAAATCAATGAGTCCCTTGTTGGTGTGTGAGCTGCAGACTTCAGATGTGTTCATGTTTGTAGGTTTTATTTGGAAGATAATGAAATAATTTTCCCTGCAGACCATGTATAAACCGGTGTGATTAAATTGAATAAAACAATTATATGAAATTCAGTGAAAACCCTTTATCGAGGTTGACAAAAATTCAGCCCATTTTGATAAGGTATGAATTTAGAATACAGGAAAATCAGAAACTGAAATATTTTTCTCTAAACAAATAGAAATATTTGGTGTTTATGCTTTGCCTTTACTGATTTGGTAAAATGGTGATCCTTTAGCTAGTTTTCTTAGGTGGGTTATACCTGTGTTGTACTTTTATTATGATAAATAGAAAAGTGAAAAAAATGTGATAATGTGTCATCTTAGATATCTATTTTTTTAATATTCACTATTATAAATCTCACAAATTCATTACTTTTAGGAACTGCTCATTTTAGTAACATTTTCTTCCTGTATCCATCCCATATCCTCCTTTACCAATATTTAATGGAAAATGAACTTTATCTTTTCCCCAGATTTTTCTTTTATAGAATAAACTCAATCTTTTCCTCATTTTCTAATGTCAATTCTTTTGGAGAAAATTGCAGAGAGTAGTAAAATTCAAAATCGTTTAATACCGTGGGGGACAATCTGTCAACCTTTCCTGTCACTGTCTGACTTCTAAACAGTGAGCACTGAAATAATCCCCACCAGGAACTACTGAACTGGCTTCTCAGTGTGCTAGAAGCAGAGAGCGAAACTGGAGGAGAAAAAAAAAAAAAAAAGAAAAAAAAGGAGGCAAAATCTGAAGAAGAGCATATTTTTGTGACAGTAATCCCTGCAACCCCTGAATACATCTTCTAGGCCATCTATTTCAATTAATACAGAGAAGTATCAAAGGCTACAGGCTACTTCTCGTTCATGACTGAATTATATTAATATCTTAAATGAGACAAAAAGATGGATTGATAAAAATAGGTGACAGTTTCTGTTTCTTTATATTGCTTCAGACAGTTGCTGGATTGAAATAAACATTGCTTTGACCTTAGCATTAATTGTCTTAGCTGCCTGTATTTCTAAGAAAGCAGGATTTGGAACTCAAAAATTAGAGCTAGTGCAAATGTAATTTAAGGTATACGGTCCTTTCATTTCTTTTCAACTTTATATAACTTCACCCTGGACACAGCTTCTCATTTAGTATATTGTGGTACTGTCAGAGGTACAATCGAGCTCTGTTATTGCAGCATCAGTGACGGATAGTTGAAGATGAAATGTGCACAAAAATTAATGCTGGAGGAAATATGGTCTACCAAGAGATCTTTGTAGCATTCCTGGCACTGTCTTGTCAGCTGGCAATTCCCCAAATGGTTGTCTGAGAAAATTAATTATGTTCATGTGGTTATTTTAGAGTGGCAGAGAATCCCAGTGTATGATGTGTTATATACATTGAGTGGCTGAGGCAGGAACCTTATCTTTGGGTTTGGCTGTAAGCTCATTTAGTGCTTTCTATAATAATAATGACCACAAAAACACTCAACAAAAATACCATGGCTCCGCTAACAAGAAGTTACTTCAAACATAAAAATATGAAGACCAAAGGGAGACGTGCTCTTAAGATAAAGTTTGAAATGAATAATGTAAATAGCCTGGCATTGCAGGTGATCCATTTAGCGTTATTCACAGCTTATAATAATTCCACAACTACATATATATATACATATATATAGTACATTTATATTTGACCTCATTAGTGATTACCTAGAAAGAGCCACTGGTACTGACTTGAATAGTGAACTAAAAGGAAGTGATTCAACAGGAGCGACATTGTTTTCTCTTTTGTTTTGGTTTTTGCTTTTCGTCTTTAACAGAGGTGAGGAAGGAAGCAAAAGTCTAAGCCGAGTACTTTAACTAGGATTCCTGCCTTTAAATGTTCGCACTATTTATAGACAATATACTTCAGAGGCAGTTTTCTGAATTCACTTTATATCAAATGGAGAGAGATATACACTTCTAGAGCACAATTCATCTGATTTCAGCGTGATATGAATTGTGTCCTACAGGCACCTCTTCAACTGACTGTGAGGGAGAACCAGAGAACTAGCCTAGGTAGTCAGATACAACCCACCTTAAGTGTTGAGAGTGCTAGGGCAGTCATGTACCCCTCCAGAGCTGCAATGGAAAAAGACAAATGCTTAGGGTTACAGAAAGGTCAATATGCAGTACAACGCCACAGTTATTTTCCATTGGGCATCAGGAGCAAATATGAAAAACGGATGCTAAAAGGTGTGAAAACAAAGAGAGGTTAGGTAGAGAATGTTTTGGCTTGCTTTGGCTGGGGGAAGTCTATGGTGAATTTTAAAAGCTCTGAAGGCAAAAAAAATAAACAAAATAAAGCAAAAGAAAAACTAGAGGCTACTAGAGCTTGTTTCACTGTTCTTGAATACCCAAAATACATAAATATACTAGAATTTACCTTTATATAATATATAGTTAAAAATGATCTCACCAGCCTTATATTTTACTAAAGCTGGAAATTTAATGAACTTCTGAATTAGAGACAGAAGACCATATTTTTCCTTCAGTTATACCTGAAGAATTTCATGTGAGAACAAACTCCCTTCACAAAAATATATAACTGAAATTCCTTACAATCTCAAGAGAAAGTTTTAAAAAACTGCATCTCTTTTCAAAAGAAATGTTCATGGAATTATACGTATAAGAAAGACCTATTACTTCTCATTGTTATAAATAACAGCTTATTCATAGAACACAACCTTAAATTTTGCATTACATTCACAGCATCATATAGTAAGGTCAAAAATCCAACGGTCTTCCTTACAGTGGGAGATAAGATGGATTCAGGCATTACCATAAGTTTGGCTGACCCAATAGATGGCTGCATCTCATTTTCTCTACTCCTGTCATAAATTGTTTAGTACTGGTTCATGTCTGCTTGGTGTTTATTAATCAAAAACAGGTTTTTGTTGCTTGAGAATTTTGTGGTGAAGTTCAGATAGACAAATAGTCAAAGGTTAGAGAATAGGGAACAGAAGTATTGAGATCTAATATTAAACTTCTAATATTAGTGCTTTGAATAGTGTTAATTTCTCTGTAGGAAACACGCTAGCTGTGAGTGATATTTAATGAGGAAGGGGTATGAATCTCACAGATAAGAACTTGAAGACATATCACACAAATGAGCTATGTGTAAGAGGACAGTGAAATAATGACATTAGGAAAAACTGACAAATGAACTATGTAGATGAGTATTAGGAGTAGGAGTACAAAAGAAAATTAAGAAGGAGGATTATGTAAGTAGAACAAAATTATTTATAGCATAGAAGATAAATATGTTTTTATGTAAAGAAATTAAAAATTTGTGAGGGAAAATCTTCAGAGACAACAGTAATGTTGCCATGTAAAATGGCATCATGAGTAGATAATTTCACTTTTTCCTCCCATTTTTAGAAGAAAAAAAGACACTTTTCCAAGGAAAAAAGGATTATCTGTTTAAGATGCCATGACACAAATGTAGTTTTGCCTTCATGGCTTTTTTTGTTTTTCCTTTACAATACATCAAGAGATGATGTTCACACTAGGACTGTTCCTAACAGACAGTATGGATGAGACTTAAACAGTGTTCCCTCCCTTCTTCCTGGCCAGTCCTCTAACACCATCTCAACAGGCTTGAATTCCCCAACCCAGCTCCATGGCACTCCCACTGATGGGGACCTAATGAGCCATGGGCACCTAGTGGGCAAGACACTTGCTGTGTGAAGCAGCTTCCTCCGTGGGGATGGCAGGAACTGAGCAGGAGTGAGAAGAAGCTGACTGGTGGTATCTTCCTTCAGCACAAGCCACCAAGTGTGACTCTTTTTTGGTTCTTCTGGAGCCAAAAGAGATGCAGAGCTGCTGGAGAGAGTCTTCACAGATACTTAAGGGCTGGATATACTCCTTATCCTGCATGGTATTCAACATTTCAAGGAGATAAATAAGTCTATCTACAAAGATAACTTTTTTAAACATGGAATCACAGAACTGCTGTGCCTGGAAGTACCCACTGGAGATTTTTTAGTCCAACTCCTTTGCTCAAAGTAGAACCAGCTAGAGAAGGCTGCTCAGGACTATGTCTAGTCTGTTTTTGAATACTTCCAAAGATGGAGATGCCATGAACATTTCTGGGCAACCTGTTCCAGTGCTTGACTAACCTCGCAGTGAAAATCAAACAAACAAGCAAACAAAATTATTTTTAAATGGAACCTTCCATGTTTCAGTTTGTGCCCACTGCTTTGCATCCTGTCACTGGGTACCACTGAGAAGAATCTATCTTCAACTTCTCTACTTCCCAGCATAACATATTTATAGATATTGATAAGATTCCCCCAAGTCTTCTCCAAGCTAAAGACTTCCAGTTCTCTCATCCTTTCCTCACATGTTGGGTGCTCCAGCCCCTATGTTATCTTAGTGACCTTTTGCTGAATTTGGTTCTGTTGCTTCATGACTGTCTCATATTGGGAAGTCTAAAACTGGACACAGTGCTACAAGCATGGCCTCAGTGGTGGTGAGTAGAGGGGAAAGATCACCTCCCTCAAACTGCTGGTGACTTTTATGAGGAGATGAGAGGTGGCAGAAACTCTTTCTTCAATAGAAGGTGCTCACGAGGGGGGCAGAAATTTCCCCAAGAGACTAGTTTATGAAGAAAGTGAAGCAATGTGCATAAAAATCCCTCAAGCCACGATATTCATGATGGCATGGCACATGCACTATGAGCACACCAATAAAAGGAACCCCTGTCACTTTAAATAGCATAAACTGTAGATCCTCACAGTGATTAATGTGCCGGATTACTTTTACGATGCATTTAGCATTCTTGCCAGATGTTTTGTTGTCATTGCCCTCTCGCTATGGCTGCCCACCTGCAGGATTGAGCTCTTAATTCCCAGGAATGATGAATCAATGAAATTCTGAAAGCTTTCATCCAAATGCATCACTTCTTTGGTGGTGGTGGTAAAATGCAGAAAATACATTTATATTTCTTGTCTGTTGATTAAACATATGATTTTTCTTCAGCCTGACTTTTATTTTTTCTTTAGAAACCACTCCATCTGTACTATCTCTTAGCCAAACCTTGAGAGTTACTGGGTTTATGTTGAGAAAGTGGCCCTCAAAACCCTAAAAGTGGGGCTATTCAGTGTCTCTGAGGTCTTGATCCAGTAATTACTTGCCTACTTAATTCCCTGTTCTTTCTTGTAGCTACGAGATTATAATTGAATTATTGAACCACCTGGAGCACATGTTCTTTGAACAGGAACAGACTAGAGTATTAGCCCTAGCTCTCTCCAATAACTATTTGTTTCTATGAAAGATAGTATTTCCTGTGCCATAATGTCTTAAATCTAGTTTTTGAACAATGACTCTAAAAGCCCTTCTATTCTTCAGATGTGTTAACTCTTCATAATGTTTTTATACTTTATTCATTATCTATTTATCTATGGCACTGTTTAACTTCAGAATTCAGAATTTAACTTCACACACATATGTATATAAAAACAGCATCTAAGAATTCAATTTAAATGTTCTTTTTTTCTTCCTAGTGTACGAATTACTTTGTGGAGCTTTCCACTGCAAAACCAAAACAGAGAAAGGCTCAGGTCAGCACAAAACTATAATAAGTTGAGCAAAAGACAAAAAATAAGAGGAAAAATGGTGAACATCAATTCTGATTTTTAAAGTTCTTAAAAAATTCAGAGCAGTTACTTGTATGATTAATGAATATATGCATCATTTTATTTGTCTGCCTGATGTAAACACAAACATGGTTTGGAACATGGTAATATTCATTTGACTCATTATTATTTTATTTCTATTTATTTTTATTTGTTTAGTGCCTATTTTTCACTTAAGGCATAAACAATGTTTTTATATTGATGTTATGCAAAAGAATAAAGAAAAAATAAGAGACATGATAGCATTTATGCATATGCCACAGTAATTAAGGAGTACCTCCACTGAAAGTTATGCTTGGTACAAATAAATTCAGAACAAACTGCAATGTCATTGTGTAATACATTTTGAAAAGACTAGAAATAGACATGAGAGCAATGGAAATAAATCTGTAAATTCAGCTTGCCTGAAAGACAAAGTCTGCTATTAGTTTGTTTTTCTTTTATGTAAAAGATACTGTGAATTGTATGTAAGTCTAAATTCTTAATAATTAGGAGAAGTAGACAATTTGTAATTTTGGCAGGCACTTTTAAGTAGAAAAAATAGTGGGGAAGTATATGTAGAGTATATGGTTTGATATTAAATACTTCTATATTAAAGTACCATAAATCAGGTATGCAAGCAGATTTTGTAAAAGCTGCAACTTATAACTGTTGCTGTCTAAATAATGCTTGGCTTTGTAATTTTAATTCTCTTTTACAAATTTCTGTGCCTTTTCTATAGATATATATATAAATATTTTACAGAACCATCTAGAAATTTCAGATGTTATTGTTTCCTTTCATTCAAAGTACTGAACAAGCTCATGGTGACTGTTGATGGGTATAGCCTAATAGTAAGAGAAGCATGCATGAAATCAGATGATGCAGGAGGGAAGGAGGGTACATGGCATAAACATAATAATGTTACCATCGCCTTCTGTGCATTTTGCAGGAGTAATACCATGACCAGCAGCAGAAAAAAAAAAAAAAAAAAAAAAAACACACCATCTGCTGAAACCTTGTAATATGGCAATGCTCTGTAGTCATCCCTGTAGAGCAAGACACACAGGACAAGGGAAAGGTAAGGCGGAACGTATGAATTTGACCACAGGCATACGGGTGAGGTTTGCTGGAAATTTGTTTTAAGGATATACATGAAGTTTGTTGGTTGAAAAATCACAGGCAAGGTATTCTTCAAGTAAATCACAAAATGTGTTTGTGTTAAACAATCAGTCCTTGTGGACCATGTTATAAACTATGGACTAAAACATCATAGTCCTAAAACACTGTGTAGTCTTAAAAAGAAGAGCATTGGCTGTTTTATTTTTGCTCTTTTATTTTTACAGTGTCCCTAGAGAAATTAAAATAACTACAACCAGATTTAACTTTTATCTTTTCATTTCAGGTTTTTCCTTAAAAGAAAGCTCTAACTGGCCATTTGCAGAGACAGTTTCTTTCAGTGTACTGCCCTCTAATTAATGGGTTCAAAACTAATCAGAGACATAAAAGACTTTAATGACAAGTTAAATAGAAAGTAGAATGAAAGGGGAAATAATCACCCCTAAATGGGCTTATATTCATTTCAAGAGAGAACTTTAATAGTTCAGTTGGCTTAATTGATAAAGGTGTGATCATTTTTGCACTTTGAGTTCTAATTTGAAGAGAGGACTTTTGGAAATATACCTGTTAATCAACTCTCTTAGGCATTTGTGATTAATCTTGCTTGTCTGTCTCTAAGGACTACATTTAGAAAGTGAGTTCTGATCTTTATTTAAACTGTTGTAGCACATGTTAGCTGAAGCACTGTAATGGCTCCTGCTTGAGGCTTTGAGACACTAAATGACAAATGGGAACCATGGAATGCAATGAAGCAAAGATGAGAATAGCTGCCAAATTTATGACAACATGTGATTATGCATACACTACTCTTGCTTATAGATCCTGAAATAATTTCAGTAACATCTGGCAGTGAAATGGACTACATTTATCAATTTATTCTATTGGAGAAATGTGCTCAATTCAGTGGCATACATAGTTATTAAGATTTATTTTCAGCATTTTTAAAAATCAATTTTCTCCAGATAATTGTGGCTATGGTTCACTGATTTGTATCGTTTACTTTGTTCTTTGCTGCCATGCTAACACTTAAAGGGGTCAGAGTTTCCTATTCCCTCAAGCTGAATGACACTTATTCATGTGAGTAGTTAAATAATTTTCATTTGAGTTTACTCCTAGTAAATCTTTGTTGTTCCGTACATTTAATCATTTATTTGGGGCTGTATTTGTACCTGCACTGTATATTAGCTACTGTGATAACCTGCATATCTGCCTGGCTAAAGCTGTACAATCTGGTCATAAATAAATAATTCCAATGTTCTGCTAACAAATGGATTTACAGCAATCTTAAATGCAAATTATTTTGTGTCCTTAGTCTGAGTAGTATTTTGAAAGCACTATAGGGAGCAGCAGCTTGGCAGAAGCTTACATTTGCTAACATTATGCTAACATAATAATTGCTGGAACATAAGGATGTGTTGTTCATTTTAGCAATGTGAAAAAAGTAACACTATTAGGTAGTTTGTATATTATATAAATTTGGAGAAAGAGTGAGAGGGAGGTTGTTGAAGCTTTCAAATCCTGGAAAAAAAAAATCAGCTATTTTATTTTAACAACTGAACTGATAATCAAAGACTAAATACCATTAATAAGAAGTCCAGATAATTCTGGCTCAAAGAATCTGTCTTTCATACCTCTTACTTGACATTACCTTAGAGACACTCTCCAGCCTGCCCACACTACATCCATCTCTACTCCATTCTGTCATTTCAGTAATTATCACTAAATATGAATGTAATAATGCGGGAGAAGAGTATTTTTCTTCCAGGAATTTTAAGAAGGACATCATAAGTAGCGTATGGCAATTATATAACTTTTTAGAAATTATAGAACTCAGTCAGTATTGCAGGGGTGCACACATAAAGTGCTCAGATATGTGTTACTGCTGTATCACATGGTAAAGGAACATATATTACAACAAAATTTCCCTCCTTCTTCCACTAGTTAACTCATGTCTGCATGAGAAACTGCAGTAATATTCTTTTAGAAAATGGCAATTTTATGTAGCAATTCTCCAGACTTGGACATATGCAGAAATACTTAAGCCTGAACACAGGTTTCCCCCTTTGTAATTTTTTGCAAACATATGTTAAATATATGTTTTGCAAGTATACGTTACAGATATAACTTTAATTAAAGGTCACACAGGTGCATCTGTATATGTGAGATGGGATTCTTTTTTAGGAACTTCTTTCCTGTGAGGGTGCCAGAGCCCTGGCACAGGCTGCCCAGAGAGGCTGTGGAGGCTCCTTCTCTGGAGATCTTCCAAACCCACCTGGATGCCACCCTGTGCCACTTGCTCTAGGTGTCCCAGCTTGAGCACAGGGTTGGGCTAGATGGTCTCAAGAGGTCCCTTCCAACCTCAACCATTCTGTGATTCTGTTGTTCTGAGATGCTGTGATTCTGTGATTTGGGAAAAACTGACACCCTCCTCGGAAAGGAGCTATCTTGGTGTCCATCTATCTTTATATCAGCATATAAAGCAACAGTGACCTGAGGTACAAAGCAAAAATAACTTAAAAGAAGATCCTTTCCACCAGACTTATCCCCTTCTCCCTCCATTTTCACAGCAAAGTGACTTTTTGCTTATGTTGTTGTGCTGTCTGCACTCGGATACCTGCTCCGGTGCCCCAGGCATTGCTCAGAGGGCAAAGAGGCCACAGACAGGGGTAGTAGGGCCGTGGCATCCTAAGCAGCAGGTCGTACAGGACTATAGTGTCCCTCACATTCACAGAACTCCTGTAGAGACCACAACAGCACAGGCAAGCTGGTAGCAGCTCTTAGGCTTGACTCTTGGCCCCATTCATGTTGCTTATACGGACACAGTGAATTTTTCTGGTTATTACTACACCACATCTGAATAACCAATTGCTACAGCAGTTTATGTCTCCATAGGTAAGAAGCACCCGATTTCACAAGTAGGGGCTTCTACTTCTGGTTAAAACTGGACTCTAGAAGGTTTTAGCAATTGCTATACTTCAACACTTAAGGTGAAAGAGTTTAGCATGCTCATCCCTCACCACAAATCCATGGAAAGTATCCAGCAAAGATTCTTCCTTTTTCTAAAGAATAATACCATTGATTCAAGGCATCAAATTTATTTACTCTAAAATTCTATTATCTCAAATGTAGATATATCTAGGCTGCTGTATAAGTAATATCTTCTATCAAGGTATTTGTACTTACAAACACAAAAACAACTTTTCTGTAAAAAATCACTTTCTATTCCAGATGGTGACAGGTTTGCAGTGCGGTGGAATTTCATAATCATCTCCTTATGCTGCCTGGGTAATATAGCTATTACCCTGATTTGACATGTGTCAAAATATCCCTATAGTCTCTGTCATGCTGGTTAATACACCTCGGATGACAAGCTGCCTTAGGTCTCCAGCAGCATGAGTGAAGAATATTAAGTGAGCATCATGTCAACTCTTAGTGCCATAAAGGTTACGATATGACATTTTATGTAAACTTCTAATTTTCTATCATCACAGTAAAAATTCTAGAGACACATAAACATATTTAATAATAATAATAATAATTCTATTTACTTAAGATTTTTTAAATTTAAAAGCTTTCAAAATATTTTACAGTCAATATTTTGGGGAAACACTTTCCCAAAGTTCAAAATTTGGTCATCAGTCAGGGTTCTGCTTGCAACATTAGAAACAAATTCATTATTTAAGGATGAGAAAAGAACAATATTAAGTGTGAATGAATTATCTGATTTTTGAATTTCAAAGCGACTAAAATCCAATACTCTTCCATATGCATCAAGTCTGAGGTAAAAAATATGTAAAATTGGGCATTATTTCAGGCTTTTGCATACACACCATAAAGTAAGCTAAAATTTGGCTGCTGGCCTAAGCAAACCTCGAAAGATTTACATTCACTAGCAAAAGAGACAACATTTTCCTCAGAATAAAATGTAGAAAAACATACAATTTTATGAGGATAACAAAAAAATCAGTTCTTTTACAGATTGAAACATGAAGGTTCTTTTCTTCACAGGATTTTTGTGTAACTACAGTATTTTGGAGACTGCTGAAACAAGAATAAACATCACACTCACCACAAAAAGCATCTTGTCCTATACATGCAAAGTTATCTTTAGATAGTTGCTCCTCACGGTAGGCCTCAGAAGTGATTTAACTTTCTGTAAGTCATTGAATATGATTGATTAGGACAACGATATTATGGCCTAACAGCTGGACTCTCTGCGTGAAACGATTACTGCCGGTGAGGAAAAATGTGAGCAATTGGATATAAGCCTGATGGAGACAGAAGAGAATGTTTTCAACCCGGAGATAATAATAGAGGGATATGATTTAATTATTTCTAAACTGACTAAAGCCAATAAATCTTATAAATCTAAACTAGACTTGATTAAAAATGAACTACAGAATAAAAATATCTGAAATGTGAAGTTTTGATTCGAAGTTTTTTCAGAGAGAAGACATTTTATATTAATATGAATTCTAAAAGTACTTAGAATCATTTTTCATTATCCTTCAAAATCATTCCATTTTTCCATATTAAGAAATAAGGTTTGTGTTTTCTTCTGGTGCAAATGGATAAATCTCTGCTGAAATGCTATGCTTCCATTTATTTAAATATGGACCAATTTTATGATAATCATATAAATCTTTAAATTGATCTTGAGATTGAGGGAAAAGAAATCCAAGGAATTTAAACAATAATGTATTTTATCCACAGTCCTAACTCAGACTTCTTCTTTAAGAAAATGTTTTGCATAAATTATGTTTTTAAGATAATAATAACAGTAACAGTAACAATAATGTTTCTGTCCTTTACACATTTAATATTAACAGTTTGCTGAAGATGATTTTTTTACTACTCTTACAGATCTGCATTGGTTACAAAACCATTTCAAGGAAAAAAATAAAAGAAGAAGAAGGTAATTGACTGATACATGAGCAATGTGATTAGTCAATGACAAAACGAGAAGTGGAATTCATAGTCATGCTGAAGAAGTAGTAATGTTAGAAAGGTTGAAATGTTGAAAGAAGATAAGAAAAGTTTAAGACAATAAAAGCCTTTGGAAGAGTTGTCTTCCCTTCATAAGATTAAAAAAAAAAAAAAAGTTGCTGAACTTTTTCTGAAGAAAGAACCAACTCACCTTGTGAAATGGAAGTCACAGACCCTTTGTATGCTACTGCTGCTTGATGAAGAAGGAAGTTAAAAAAAATTGGAATGATAGTTATATAATCATGAACAAGATAATGCAAATATTGATAACAAAAACGAATGTGACCTTTGGATTTGCAACTGTAAGCAAAATGGTTGCTGTCTGTTGAATGACAACCTTAGAAGATAGCAAAGGTTTTGTTTCATCAAATACCAAACTTGAAGCAGCACCTTCACTCTGTATTTTCTAGGTTCAGTAACACTGATCTGCTCAGCAAGGTTGCATTAATTTATCTGAGACAGCTAAATACAGAAAGCAGTTTGTGTAGTACCATGTACCATTCTAGGACTATGATCTATCGTAACTAAATGTTCACCAAATAGTGAACTTATCTACAAGCACTTGCTTGAGAAAATACTCCCTTCTTGAAACAAATAAATATTCTCTTTATTTATTTTCTCTCTCTCTCTATTTTTTTTTCCTTTGCTTTGGGGAGAACTTATTTTTTTGCAGAGATCATACAATTTCCTAGTATGACTCAAACCAAGTAGTAAAACTGGTAGAGGCTAATCCAGCTTTTTTTGAAAACCCAATTCAGAGATATATTAGCGAAATGACTTCTGATTCCTTGTCTAATATTAGGAATATTTCACCGTTAAGAGATTCTTGTATAGTTCATTAAAGAAACATTTTATCCTTTCCTTCATTCTCTCTTAAAAGCAATAGTTTTTGTTGCTGGATTTAGAAAATGAACTCTACAAGACTTCTTTTTTTTTTTTTTTTCCCATTGTACATACTTTCAGTAATCCATTCATTTTATTGTTCAGTTCTTTATAATTAACAAACACTCCAGGAGGCAAAAATATGTCAGTAAAATTTATCATCTCCCTGCCACAAAACACACAGAACTCACTAATATGAGAATGCTAAAAGAGATGCTAAAAAGAAGAATTATGAAAATAATTTAGTGTGAAAATGCAAAAAAAAAGGAGTGGTAAAGCACAATACATAGGAGCACAACCCACTTGATAGAAGTTCCCGATAGAACTGATAGAAAGGGACACAGCAGCAGGGCTGACGCTGCCATGGGCTGGCTGGTAGCATTCGGTGGGGAGCAAGCAGCGCGGTGAGACCCACACTGCAGGGTGCCGGTGGTGCCCTGGCGAGGGGTTCCTTTGAACCGGGTAGCTGGAGCCACACAGCAGCACCAGGGCACCCACCTCTCCCTCTGGAGACACGTGCATGTGGGAATACACAGGGGATCAGCACTCCCAGGTAGGGGACACTGGCACCCTGGTCTTGTATCCACATGAGATGAGATATGTGTGCATGTCACTGGGTGTGTTTGCACATGCACCTTTGAGCGCCATTAGAAACATGGGAGAAACTGTGAAAGTGACTTAGCACCGGAACAAAGACTGTTCCTTGCTGAGAAAGGCGGTGGAATTTCCATCTTTACAGATATTCAGAAACTGACAGGATATGTCCTGGACAACCAGCACTAGCTGACTAAGCTTGGGTGGGACCAAATGATCATGAGAGCTGCCTTCCAACCTCAGCTATTCTGTGATTCTGTGCAATACATAAAAATAGTTTTTCTAGACATAAGTGTGAGGAAGAAAAAACATCATCATCAAAATCATATTCCTTCCTGTGAGGGCCTATAGGTACTGATGAGTTTTAAACCTCACAGCTACTCTGGGCCAAGACCAACGCACATCTATTAGCTACAGAAACAGTGGAAGGGCAGACATAACATCAGTGCAAGGGGCAGATAGTGATAAATCTGAATGTTGCAACTTTAACTGTATTTTTATTATTGAGACCTCTTTCTTTCTTTCTTATAATTTCACTATTATCTAGAAGTAATCTGAAGATAAATTCTTAATGCAAATTTAAAATTTAACTAGTCAAAACATGCATATATATATATAAAAAAAAACTATGTCCATATTCCAAAAAACACCCCTACCAACTCAATCTAAAACTATCCAAAACTGTCTGGTCAGAGCTCATTAATTCTATTTTGGGAGAGGGGGGAGGGAGAAGTATAGCAGCAATATATGTCTATTTATATTTATTCTTGTTTGACTGAAGTGGTAAATAGTGTTCTTACACTTGAAATAACTCACAATGACAAAGACGTAGCGCAAGATTCTCCTTACATATCTGCATGTGTCAATCAGAAATAGTTCTATTTAAATAAATGAAGTTATACATAAGCAAACTCACTGTAATTATAAGGAGCTAACATTTTCAGGGTTATGACTGTAGAAAGATGTTATGTGAAAATGACACAATTAATTTTCTCCTCTTCGCCCAGGTGTACCTTAGGGGAAGTTGGTGACAGTTTAGAGGTAGGAAAAAATGTGACAAGGGATAAATCTAAGCAGGAGAAATTGTTGAAAGACAATAAATTGGCAGTTGTGCTGTCAGCCAGAAACTGTTTGCACCTATAAAAAGATAAAGTCAGTAGTGTAGCATTTGAATGCCATGTAGGGCAAAAGGGTTAAAACACCTTGTTTCGGTGGTTTAATTAAGAGGGGAGTGTTTTTCTCAGTTTTTTTGTGGCAGAAACCCACAAAGATAAAAGGAATAGCTGACTGAATCCAAACTCTTGTTTGAGCAAACAACGGAGCACCCAAACAAGTATGCTTGTCCCTAGTAGTACACAGGACATTCTAAAATAGTTTTTTAAATAAAGTTTGAAAATAGGCCTACCTAATATCCTGGGGACATGTGGTCACAGCTCCTTCGAGCTCAGCATCGAGCGAATTGACTGCTGTCCCTTGGTATCGGTGTGAGAGGAGGGAGTAAGGTGGGAGGCACACCAGCAACCCAGCACAGAAGGGCCCGTGTGAGAGCTGGGGTGGCGTTGGCCACTTCTGCTGTCCCGCCACTGCCTTGGCCAATGCTGCGTTTCTTCCATCATGGGATACCAACAGAATTATGAAAAACTGGCTGTGCTGAGGTCTGTGGTCTTCCAGTTCCATATCTGCCCTCTTCAGTACAAACACAGGGCCCTGAAGACAGATGAGCAATATTGCTGTCTGCTAGTCAAGTCTGAAGTCTAGGAACAGGATTGACCTCTGCCTTTCATTTTGTATTTTAAACGTAGAACTTTGGTTATTTCAAAAAATACAGATGGACATCCGAGCTAAAGCTGCGGTATGTTGGTACGGGCAAGATGATGGTCTGAGGAACAGCTTTGTGAAAGGCCCCCTAAAGATAATGAAACATCAATGAAACAGAACAAAGAATTTGGATTCATCATGGAAATGCTGCAGAATTAAAGCTGGGCTTGATCTTACACTTGTTTAATTTAATTTTGTTTTTATACCAATGACTGCCTGTAGGTATTTATGAATTTTGAGTAAGAAAACAAGAATCATGACCTCACACAGTAAAAACATATTCCAGTGGATATTCCACAGTGAATTCCCATATAATATAAGTGGAAGCTGAGGTAGCTCAGTGTTGACTAGAACCTTTTATCCTGAACTATTCTTTTCGGGAAAATGCAAGGGGATGATTCTATAAAAGGTCAATTAATTAAAGTATGATAGCATATAAGATAGACAAGATTTTATTTCTGAAATGGCTTATTTTATGCCCTTTGAATAAGCCTGATAAAGTTTGTAAGGATACACAGAATATGCAAATTTATAAAAGTGTGAGATTTTGAAAGATAAGTCTTCTGTTTCTTTTAAAAGCTGTTGTCTCAGTGACCAAAAGGAAGTTAGACCTATTAAGCTTTTCCCTTTTCCTGATGAGTTAAAAAATGAAAACTACAGAAATAAATTTTTTTGATCTTTCCAGACAGAGATGTGGATGGAAATAAATTGAAAGTTGAAACTACTTCTGTAAGATGAATACTATATTAAAGAGTCCAAATGTATTCAAATTATTGCATACATTGTAATTAATTTGAAAATTTTTTGTTTGTTGAAATCTTTTTTAAGAGAGTATTTCGTTTCATTCATTCATGAAAGCTGAATGATCAGATTTAGGCTTATTACCACATCATGCCAATTACTGTGTCACCCAGGGTAGTAAAACAGATTTAACATAGCTACTGAAATTAGTTTTATGTGATACAGTTTGTGATTGTCTGCTATGTAGAATACATCAGGATATAACCTATTAAAAAGAGAAAATACCTGACAGAATCTGACCCCTAACATTCTTCTGAGTAAGAAGGAGGAAATTGAGGAGGAAATTTGTACCTCAGGAAACCACTTTCTTCCCTCTCTTCCCCCTTTCCATTTTTTATTTAAGTTCTCTCTTCAATTGCTTTGTTTAATTAAAATATATAAGAAAAAAAATTAAAGTTGTTTTCTTAAAGAAGACTGAATACTGTCTGGGAACCCAAGACATTGGTAGGACTGGTCACTCATCCAGTGCTGGGCTGAAAGGGAGACTAGTCATTGAGGAAATAGTGGAGCAGCTGTTGCCCTTTTTGGGGAACAGGGATGTGATAGATCTACCTTTTCCATTCTCCTGATAAGGAGGCATAGACTGGATACCATAATCCTCTCCTCAGGAGAGATAACCTTTGACAAAAAAAAATAAAAAATAAAAAAAAATAAAAAGAGCAAACACCCTCCTCTTCTGGTGGTGGTGGTCCTGAACACAAAAAGTCACAGAGAAAATCCTGGAAGAATGTCAGAAGGTCTCTGTACTCTGTATTGGCTTGCATTTTGTTTCATTGATCCATTACCAGTGGAACTGGATTGGTAAACTATAATTTACTTATATAGGTTTATGTAGCAAAGACTGAGGAACTTGTGAAATATTCACTTATGCCTTTTGGCTTAAGAAACAAGAAAAGATTTGCACAGTAAACATGTTGCAAGCCAGCTCTGTGTATACCAGAAATGTGAGATTAGATGAAGCAAGCACTTCAGGATGGAGAATCAGTACCCAGCTATCAAGTGCTAGTGAATCTTTAGCAGCAATCAGAGACGAGACTACTCACCTAACTTGCTCTGTAATCACACTTGCAAATGGACAGAGGGACCAACTCTTTATCATTAGTGATCTAAATCTGCTTCCAAGCACCTGGGTGATCCACGCTTTTGCTTGTCCAATGCTTTGTAATAGTTTGTTTGGAATAAATGAAGCCTTCACTTGGTGGTTAATAAGGGATATTGATTAGAAGCAGCCTGTCAAGTTTTTTACTTTCACAAAATGTGGAACCACAAATATGAATTCAAGGATTTCTGAAGAAAGTGCAAAATGGGGGAAAACCTCACCTTTTTTTTACATAGGTCCCTTGATAACCTGGAGAAGACAGAAGTTGCTTCAAAGGCTCACCATTATAAATGTTGACTCAATGTTTTTGGAAATACTGGTCAAGTTATCAAGTTGGTTATTGCTGACATTAGTCTTCATAAAGTAAGGGTAAAACAGGTGGAGATACTCACTGTCAGAGACCTATTTTCCAACTGCATCATAGTACTTGAAATTGCATACTGTATACAATTTATAGAAGGAACGGTTCATGGCCTGTACCTAACAATTGCAAAATCAGCACATTTTTACAGGTACATGCTGAATAGTCCATATGACTGTCCAGTGACTGGTGGGAATAACTCTCAGTTGCAAGAACATTTCTAACTGCTTTAAATGCTGTAGAGGTAATGCTATTTGTAATGTGGGCTTGGTATCCGGAAAGGCCAAATTCTACCCTAAATCTTCCGTAGCTGCATACAGGACAGTGGTTCTTGTTGATTTAAGCAAGTTTTTAGGATCTTTCTACAGAAAGTAGCTTGTAGTTGTGTATTCACTTGACTATTGTGTTTAGCGTGTTGTGCCTTATTGCTGGCCGAAAGAATGAAGGGCAATAGACTCACAAGCAAGAAAAACATCATCTATCTTTGATTAATAGTAACTAATAATATCTCTGTTAGCAACAGCTACTTATACTTTTAATATTTTAATATATGCTAATTAAAACGTCTTATATTGTTAGACATTTAGCAATTTAGTATTTCCAGTTAAGCCACATATATATTGGAAGCTAAGCCTGGAAATTACACTTTAATAGTCTCAGTAGTTATTTCAAACAGTAAAATAATCATTTGCTGAAATAAACAGAATCATCTTATTACTTGTTTACTAATGCTGCCATAAACATTCCCTACTTTGTAACTATGAAGTAAGGCAGGAATTGGTTACATTCTTTGTGGAAAATCACAGTGGTCCTGCTTATGCATAGAGTTAAATCACCCTTACAATGTGGAAACTAAACCTGAGACCATGTGCTCTGCTGGTGAGATTCTGCTGTTTCTAAGGTACTAGATCTTTAAAGTGTTTTAGCTCTCCTGAATAGCTAACTTCAGCTTTTCAAAATAATATTGCACCTGTCAAGATAAAAGAAATATAAGCACATCATTTTTCCTTCAGTATTATTACACTTCATTTGTTTTTGCCATACAACAAGACTTGCACTTGGTGTTAATTATTTAACATACTAAGGAATGCTCAGGAGGCTTTAAGACTTTTGAACGATTGTCCAGCTTAGCAGCTTTTTGTCTTAACAGTGGTATCTTCTCAGTCATTTTAATTATTTGCTAAATAGCTTGTGCACCTCTCCTTTGGGGTTTTCTTGACACAAGTGAGCAATACTGACATATACTAGTTCATCATTCCCACCTCTGTGGGTGGGAGTTTTGTTGCTTTTGTCTTCCAGTAGGTGAATCATTTGCTGTAAAGGACTGGAAATGTAGCCCAGATGGCTAAGAGGCTTAAGGCATATTATACAACATTATTTTTTCAGAAAAAATAAATGTTCCTGCTCTGCATTCACCACATAAATATGTTCCTGTTGCAGTAGCTCCCATACAGCACTGGTGTTGGTGTCTCACATGCCAGCTGGGACAGTCTTCTGTCAGTATGAAGCTGAGACATCTAGTCCAAGTGCTAATCCCAGATTTTACATTTGATTAAAAAAAAATGCAAAAAAAAAAAAAAAAAAAAAAAAGGGCAAACAACCCAACACGCCTGCTATTCTGGCTCTTGGATGGACCTACCAAACTCAGAAAGCATCGTGTCGAGCAGTGGGTACCTACACAGCTCTGAGGCAGGCTGGGCATGAGACCCACTCTCCATCGATGACACTCCTCAGAGGGGAGGGCTGGCTTGCAGTTTGGCATCCCAGCTGTGTGTCTGGCCTTGTCATCAGCCACTCAGAGGTGCAGGTAGGATCTACGCAGCATGTGGCTCTTGGGACACTGGCTGATTTGTACAACGTGTGGCTCATGACATGGAGTTTTGTATGAGTATTGAAGACAGAAGAAACACAGAAAAAAAAAAAAAAAGATGGGTCTTTTCGTGTTCCATGTTTATCTAAACCAGGTAAATAAGATCCACAGTGTAAAGCAGAGACTAGTTTTAAAAGCTGCTCTCTCCAAGTGCTCAGATTTTGCTTGTTAAATATCTGCAATAGTCTTCAGGTACTCAGCTGTATAAATGGAGTGAAACACACAGGAGGCAATATGCTTGGAGTCTGTTTAAAGATGGGCAGAAAGAACATGGTACGTGTATACAGAATACAGTACCTGACTGTTTTAGCTTTTGCCTTAGTTAGCATATAAATGTGTTAAGTAGTGACATTAGTTTATCAGATGTCATTTGTTCAAGTACTTCGACCTTTTTTATTTGCAGGTAAAGTGATTTTTTCCTTGTCAAAATATCAATCTTAAAAAGATTATACAACATAAATATTTGATAAAATAAGACCAGGACTTACTGTTCTAGGTGATGTACATTCATAAAGCTACAGTAATATTTGTCCTAAAGAACTCACTTTTCAAGTTAAAATTGTGCAAATGACATCACTTTAGTAAAACTATGCCCAGGATTTCAAAAGAGATTATCTTGAGAACGGAAAAAATAAAGCTTATAAGCAGTAGTCTGGGCTGGTTAGCGCACAATGAGCCACTGGCTTATTCTGTGTACACAGGCACAAAAGAATAGGGTTCTGCTGCCTATGTCACCATGTTCAGGCATTTGTTGAAAGTAAGTTTGATCCTGATGACAACTTAGGGTGTCGTGTTGAAGACAGTGCAGATTTAAGCCACAGAGTCCCACTGAAGTCACTCTTGGACACAACAGATTTTCTGTACATACAACTAAGTTCGGAAGACCATAACTGAGGAATAATACAAGGACATAATAGGTCCACTATGAGCAAAGAGTTATGGGCAAAACTAACTTCCTTTCCTGACCTGGAACCTATGGGTGCCAAAAAAGCTCAGTGATGAAAAATTGTTTCTAGGTTGGTAAGTAACTGATGCCAGGTTAATATTATTCCATTCAATAAAAAAACAGAATTTTTGATTAATCAAAAAATTATTATCAAAATACATCTGCCTTCATCATTATAAGCTCATAAAACTGACAGATTGCTCTTTAACACCTGCATTTGATTGAACAACAATGTTCCCTGAATTTTAATTGTAATTTTATTTTAGACTTAAGTGCATACTGATAGTGTAATTCACTCATATTTTTCTGATTGTTATTTCTGATGAAGCCCTACAATTAAATAACTATAGCTAATTTCTGTGTATAATCAAATATTAATATTAAAATAGAACAAGTGGGAAAAGAAGAGAGAATTTAGGCTGTTAAATCCAAGGCCTTTCTTATAGTTAACAGTTCAGTTATATAATGCTTTTAATAAATGTCTCTTCTGTGTTTCAGCACAGAAAAAGTGAGATTTGGCACCCAATTTCTTATAGAAAGTTGCCATCAAATATTTTAAAACCGTTTTGAGAGTGGAAATGATATAATAAAAGTACAAAATGTAAGTCATTAAGTTTACTCATTCATGTAGTGCCCAGCTAAACAGCTCCAACTTGGCTCGTGAGACAATTTGTCTTGTAGTTTTCTGTAGTACTTAGCATTGTGCATTATGAACCATTTCAGTGTCTTGGAAATTTAAGCCATTTTTCCATCTGTATATATAGCATAGATTCATATTTATGTCTTGTTTGCACCCTGTTGACTGTCTTAGTGCTGAATCTTCACGTTTTACTGAACTCCATTACTGGTATTTGGTCAATTGAGATTGAAGCTGGGCTATATTTCCATCTAAACTCCTAAGAGATACGTTGCATAAGCTGCTTGCCTACTCTTTCCCTATAGATAACGAGGGTAAATAGGTGCTGATTGATCCACCTAAAGCAAGATAACTTCCTTCCCAAGGGCATTACTTGGCTTTAGAAGCCCAGGCCACTAGCCTATAGCAAAGGCTTCACATTAGTGAGATGAGCATCCCTCTGAAAGAGTCACAAAGTGATATGGGTACTGGGAACTATGAACAGACCTCAGAAATGTCATTAGTTTCTCTAGGAACTATTCCCAGAGAAGATGGTTTATACTGCCCTGCTGTTATGATCTTGGCATCCCAGAATGGTTTAATTGACTAGCTGCAGTGTAGCCTTGGCCTCTCCAAAGTTTTCTGTTTGTATCTTTATAAGTCTAGAACTAGGGCTTTAACATATTAAAGTACTTATTATAAATGTACGATTAGGCCAGATGAAATCACCTCAGATTTCTTCTGGATTTTTGGTAGATGAAAGGCACAGCTTTAATATAGTGCAGTTAATGAATTAATAAGTTAGTAAGTTAAAAAAATATGTAGATTTGTTTCATCTTTTTAAAGCACCTTGACTTCTAACTGACTTATTATTTATGAAGTGCTCTGCTCACGCTTATTATCTGAATGAAATAATTGATGGACTTCTTTTGTTATTCATGTTTATGGTGGTTTATTGCTTGCAACTTTGGCCATCTCAAGGTTGCTTCTAACTCTGAGGACAGTGCAATTGCATTAATAAATTAAATGATGTTGTTATATTTGAAATATTTTTCTTTTATCTGCTTATACATGATTTTTTTATTTTAAAATTTTATGTATTAAGCTACTTTTTTTTTTTTTTTTTTTTTTTTTTTTAATCTAATATGCTTTCTTTGAGGGACATTTTTATTTCATGCCTTTTAGGAGACTAGTGACTTATTCTGGGAACTCTTGAAAGAAAAGATGTCCAGTCTCCATATTCTGATTGCAGTATGTACTGCTTTAATCTAAAATCCTGAATCATCTAAAATCTAAATTCCTGAACAGGATCACAGAATGGTTGAGGTTGGCAGGGACTTCTAAGATCACCTGGTCCAACCCCTTTGCTCAAGCAGGGCCAATTGCAGCAGGTTGGCCAGGACAATGTACAGATTTCTTTTGAGTAACTCCAAGGACAGAGTTACTCCACAGCATCTCTGCGAAACTTCTTCCAGGGTAATGCATTTAAAATAATAATTAAGAATATGTATTATTTTTGTGTGTACATAATTATATTTCAATATATACTAAAGGTTTTATTAACAAAAAATATGATGAGTGGATAAAAGCATGAAGGTATAGTAGTACACACGTTTTATAGATTTGCAAGATGTACTTGCTTTATTTACTCTCAACAAGTAGTGAAAAGAGTGGAAACAAATTTTCAGGGGTGTCCAGAACCTTGGGATAGCTAATGGAAGAACTAGAATGCACTGAGAGTGAACTTTTAATCATTGCCGCAGTTGATAACAGAAGGGAAATTGGATGGAACAGAATCATAGTGGAGCTGTTGTGAAACTTACATTGCAATATAATTGTTAAACAGTCACAAATTTTCCCTGACACTTGCCTTAACACCAGCCAGAAGCAGGGCATTCACTAATATGAAATGCATTATTTTAAATCATGTTTATTCATGATATTTTCACTGTCTTATAAAAAACACGATAGCAGTCTCTGCAAATTTCTTTTTTATTTATCAGTGAAATGAGTGTTGAACTAAACTTTCTTGAACACCAGCAGCACGTGTGTGATATGTGACAATTATTACCTTATCCATGTTTTATGAAACCCATGGTAGCTGAAAAGAATTTTGTCTTCTTTAGACTAGACAGATAATGAAGACGACTGAAGGGGTGGGTGAGGTGGGGGAAGAAGTCAACTTCCAGATTCTGGAATGGACTATGGCAAGTGATGTTATAACAAAAAAAGTGAACTGTGTTAATATCAAAGCTGACTATTGCTAGAAAAAGTTCAAATGTATTTGCACTCATCTGTATCCTGTCAGCTTGGCTTTTCATCTACAGTTTTGTGAATGATGCTCTCAGTAGAGATTAAGTTGTAATAAATATTTATATCCAAATCCAGTACAGGTGGTAGTGTGAATAAGTGCACCTTGCAGAGTTGTAAACTGAACATATGCTCATAGTTTAGAAAGGAACTTAATTAAAGTGCCCAAATGCTTTCAAGAACGGGACTAGAATCCTCCCTTTTTAATCAATGAATTGAGGGTGACATATTTCCTATATTTAGTTTCTTATGAAAACGTCTGATTCAGAAACCTGAATCCCACTGACAGGAGATTTTGACCTTTTCAGACATGCTTT
>VZSV01000126.1:104643-127066 GCA_013398735.1 Nothocercus julius | reverse complement strand
TCAGCTGTAGTCAACATAGAGAGAGCTCTGTATGAGCTCCATAACCTGTCATATTAATAAGATGAGTGATTCATAAAACTGAGTGTGCTAAAAGCAGCCCAAGAGTTTAGACTGAGGAGAACTTCCTTTCTGCTCTGACTCAGCTCACTTGAGGGATTGATTGATTTTGCTGTGTTACAAGAAAGTCTTCTATTTGTGTTTGGGGTTTAACAAAATCTCCCTTCTCTCTTCTCCTGGGGGTGAAGTTACTCAAGGAGATTCCTGATTTTGCCTGGCTCAAATCCTTTCTCTCTTAAGGTCTATCTCCTTCTGCTTTAATTCACTCCACATCTGCCATAGGCATTTTTCTGCTCTTGTCTTTTACAGGAGGGATTAAAATTCTGTTGTTCAGCTCTTCCTGTTACACAGACCTCTATTGTTTAGCACTACAGTACAAGATGCATCTCTTCATTACCTGATGTGCTCTACAGATGTAGGGAGGCATTTTCTTCTCTTCTATAATGTCCCATGAGCAGACCTACTCTCGTTATCCCTCTACTGTTCTCAGACTTTCAGCACAGAGTTTATCCAGGTGTCTTGCCCACCTTTGTCTTAAGAAAAGAAAAAAAAGTGTGTATATTAGCATGTTAACTGCAGAAGACACTTTTAACAAGTTACTATCATCACAGGCTTTTTCAATGGGACTAAACTCAGCACTTAAATCATGAGATTGACTGTTTTTATGATCAGCTATGTTTTTAGTGTTTACTAAATTAACAGTGACTTCAGCAATGCACTGATTTACATACTAGTGCTCAATAAGATAATCCTCTTATCCTGTGGAAAGGTAGTATACAATAAGAAATAACCTTGGTAATTTTTCCATCTGCTCCTCTCTTTTTCTCACCAGACATTCCTGAAAAACTGGGTAATCCATGCCTTTGCCTTTATTTGGTTTACACTGATTACTACAACATGTACAACTCTTTGCTCAAGGTTATCTTTGAGGTCATTCTGACTCAGATTTTTATTTATTTATTTATTTATTTATTTATTATTATTTATTTTAGGTCAGCTTTCTAACACAGCCTCAGTCATATTAAAACCTTTTAAAAACCTATTAAAATATCCAGAATATTATAAGAGAACTACTTTTGCAAAATGGAGAGCCACTTGTCAGGAGAAAACTCAGGGAGTAGAACAAATAATGAAAAAGTTATGGGGCTGAGGAAAGCAGAGTGAACTAGCTGTAACTGAACCCAAGATATCTGAGTTTTAATATTTCCCCTGGAAAAAAAAAATCTGTGAAACACAGATGTTTGTATCTTATCCCTTTTACTGGCTTGTTTGTCCAAAGGATGATGACTATTTACGTCAACTACTTTAGGAGCTCAAGAGACAGAATTTGCTGTCATAAATCAAGATCTTTCAAACTGGCTGGTGAACTTTGTGTATACTAATTTCACACAATGAATGTTCTGTGTTTGTAAATTCTTTATGGAAAATCTCAGGAACTTCATAAGAAAACTATACATTTTTACAGAATTTGATGTGTGAATAACATAACTGAAATCTTAGAGTCTCTGTAGATCTCCTTCCCACATTTAAATGCATTTCACAAACACTGAAGAACAAAATATTCTTTGATTTCTAGCATGATCTGATTGCTCTGAGTGTATATTTCTTTTTCTGAGATTTCAGTTGATGATGTCCTGCTGAACGCTGACCCTCACCCTTATGTCTCATGTATGCTGAACCTTTTAATAGGTTTTTAGGTCTTATAGCTCTGAATTGATTAAGATGGATATGTTTGCAGTAATCTATTATATTGCTCTTATCAATGTTGTGTATAAAAAGAAGTCTATCTGCCTAATTCTTTCCACTCTATATGGGCACGTTATTTACAGGTTTATATTAATTCACATTAATTACAGGTTTACACTGTTCTCCATGATCTCTAGACTGTTCTCCTTCAAAAAAAAAACAGGCTTCCTTTCCTTCTCATCTCATGTGGACAGCATTTCCTCTCACTTAACTTTAGCCTTTTAAAATTTAGTTTTCTTGTCTAAGTCATCTTAGACAAGATGACTTGTCTAAGTCACCCATTCTGCCCATTTTGTGATGAATGGACAGAGATGGTTACTGACAGAAGTTAGATAACCCAGTGCTGAGATAAGAAGAGTCACTAAACAGTCTGCAAGCTCCATTGCCTGCATACCTTAGCATAGTGCAGAAATCTGTATTTAAGGTAGTTCATGATAGGTAAGATTATTTATCTTCTAGGGGAAAACAAGCAGATCTAGATAGCTTTGCATTTGTCCGTATTCAAATTTGTTAGAATGAGCCCAACTTTCAAGGCAACTTAGATCCCTCTATTAAATGTTATATTCTTACAATTTGTTTATCTGCCAAAATGCATTATCTCCAAAAGTAATTGCTAATATTCTTGTATTTACTGCCAAAACAATCACAGTACTAAGGAGTGTAACATCCACAGCACCCCCAGAACTACACCCCTTCAGTGAAGGCTAGCAGCTGAAAATTATTTTTAAAAGCATTTGTCAGCTATATGTTTAATTTGTATACTATTGATATTGTTTCAAGATATATTTTATCAAGCATTTGTGTGTTACTTAGTTAACCACTAAAAGAAAGTTCTGTAAGTATGTATTACTTCTAAGCAGTTGTCTTCAAAGAAATTTGTAAAGACATCAAAGATGGAAACAAGGTCTGTTTAGAGAGACCCTGTCCCTCATAAAACTGTATTTGCTTGCACCAGTTATTCTCCTGTATTTATCAGCTTATAATTGCTAAATGCATGCTCAGTGTTTATCAGTCTGTAAATGAATCAATGTTTTATCAATCAAATGTTTATAATCTTTTCTTCTAACTAAACTGATCGTATGTTCATCAGCCTCCATTTGCTGAAATTTTCTTCGGAAATTATTTTTTCAATATTGATATAAAACTAGTTTTTCAGCCTTCTGGACTTTCCTAGCTGTTCCAAAGTTTTGTAAGTATATCAATGGTCCTAATTTTTAAAGTAAATTCTTTGAATCTTAGAAATAAGATTGATATAATCTAATTTCATGCACCTAGTGCATGGTCTTTATCTTTAAAGGTCTTTATCTTTAAAGGTCTTTATCTTATCTATGTCTTTTATTTTATTTCTCTTTTAGAATCAATAGGAAGAGAAAGGCATTTTCTAGGCCTGATTCTTCACACTTATCCTCGACACTATGGACTGGAAAGTCCAGTCCAGCCTACAGAGATATCTATCTCCTAATTACTAAGGTAGCCTTGATATGTGGCTTGAAGTCTAGATGCCTCAGTAATAAAATCTTAAATTCAGTTTAGATTAAAGCTATCGAAAAAATGTTGCTGTTCTAATTTTAAAATAATTTTAAGTCTGCCTTAATGGGATGCATTTATTTACACAGTTGGCAAGATGAGCCTGGATGGCAGATATACAGAGCAGGAATTTCTTCGAAAATTGATAACATTGATGTCACAGCTGACATTGTTAGGGTTTAAAACAGATTATGTGTTTCAGGAGGTTTTTTGGGTAACTTAAAAGATAACACAGAATGTATATCATTGTTACCTTGCAATGTATTTGTTTTTGTTGGTTTTTTTGTTTGTTTATTTTGTTTTAAGAAAAGTTGTATTAGAATTACAAAGCTAATTTGAAACAGTTTGTACAAACTGCTGTATTTTACCAGTTTCTTTAGGAGAGAGACAGCATCTTATGTAGTTAAAGAAAGGGCAGATAGGATGAATAATGCAGCAATAAACGTTGTGTGCAACATGGTTACCTATGGAAGTTTGCATACTACAGATGCCAGGCTGATTTTGTTCTTATTCTGTAAGTCTACCAAAAGCCCATATCAGGCTATCTATCTGAACGTGAAAGACTCTTCTGTTTGGAGTTTCCAAAGTGGATTTTTGAAATCTTGAAAGTTCACCTTTGCTTTTGGAATCAGAATATATGTTTCCAGAAAAGTGGTTAATACATCCCAGCTTTTCTCTTACGTTATTTATCTCAGAGCTGGCTGTAATGACAGCAAACTGTTCTATACGCATTTTAAACATGTTACAATGGGACACTAAAAAATCAAAATACAAATTTGTGAAGTCATTGACATGTTCAAAAATACAAGAGTCTGTTTATAATTTAGTGAGCTTATTCTTTCTGCACTATGTAGAGAGATAAAAAAAATAATCTTATTATTCTTTTGCTAATCCTAATGCCTGCTTGCAAGGTAAGGGTCACCTTGTTCAGCCAGCATCCCTAGAGGGAATAGGTCAGCTAGGAATACAAAACACTAATTCTGCCATACATTTCATTATAGGGATCTCTCTAAGTGGCTGGAGGTTTCCTGGACAGATAAATCCTGGTTTCAAAGGCAAGATTTTCTGACAGTTGCTTGCAGAGTCGTTATATTATCTGGAATGGACATATAGGAAAGAACATCATTCAGCCTGTCTTCCTGCTCTCAGAGGAGCAAATTCCCTAGTGACCTCTTTCCATACAAATGTGAAGCATAATCTTTTGCTCAACATTTATTCTTTTTGGGGAAATAAATTATGTCTGTATACAGAATTTGTTTCCTCCGCTGAAAAAGTAATACAGTGTGCTGTGTCTAGCACCTTCTGAAAAACAGCAGATAACTTGAAAATACCTTGCAGATATTTAAGTCTCATTGAAATCATATACATATTTGCCATTGGCTTATCCCACTCAGAGAACAAGTGTGGGAGGAAGGAAAATCAGCAGAGGACGCAGAGCTTGGGGCAGACCAAGGTGGGAGAAAATGGGTTGCAGAAGTGGGCCGCAGGTGACCTTAATGCTAGTTATGTGGGTGGTAGTGGGTACAGTAACTCCCAGGGTGCGAACAGATAGTGTAGAAGAGGGGAAAAAAGGACAAAAAGGACTCGTGGAAGATGTACGCACACCCCTGACTCACAGTCCTTGGGAGGCTGGCTGGCCCATCGAGGTCTGGGCTGTGAGTCTGCCTAGGACCCAGGCCCAAGCCTTGTGACCCATTTGTCTGGTCTTCACTGACCAAGTCTTTCCAGTTTTCAGTCCGCCACTTGCCACTGGCTGGTCCAGCTTGAAGTTCACCATATCCACAACACTCAGAGAGAACAAAGTCACACAGAAAATAGTCAGGGACGTAATTTAAGAAGACGGGACAGACCACAGTGATCAAGAATAGGGCTCAGCCAGGCAAGTGTAACATTTACTTCACATGCCTTCTCTCCATTTTTTCATGTTTTCGCTCCCTGATCTTCTCTGATCTATTGCCAACATTTGTTCCTGTCTCTAAGATTTACACATTTCCTCTATCCCCTTAAAAAAATTCTATAATTAGTTTTAAACAATCTCACAGGTCCCCTTAAATACCTTTTAATATTTTTTTTCTATTGAGACTTGTACATAATCATGTACTACTACATTGAGAAGTAGTACATAATCACGTACTACTTCTTAACAAAGTACCAGATGATCCACATCTAAAAGGATCCTTCAGTGTTCATCAATCAGTGACCTGAGACTTCTTTTTTGTTGTTGTTGTTATTGTCTTCATTATCTCCTATTTGTTAGGGCTTGTATGTCTTAGCTTTAAATTTATTACTTTTCTCATCTCTTGTCCTTGTTTTGTGTGTTTGAATAGCCTTAATCAAATATCCTCACAAACCAGATGTCCTTAACATTTCAGGTTTTCTTATATCTTCCACTTTATACATATCTTTACAATACTGTTGTGATATGAAAAAAAAAAAAATCCTACTTTTCAAGCATCTTTCATTTGAGAATCTCTAAGCCTCTCATGAAAAATAAAAAATGAAGCAAATTAAGCCATGTAATATCCTATGATGCAATGATACTGAGGTGAAGGAAAATGAAGTAATGTTTTTCTTTGGTTAAATTCAGCTGAAGCCAGTAGAGCAAGTACAAATTTAACATAAACAACAGATTTCTGAAGATACTTGAATGCCTAAAGTAGATGCCCTGGTAATTATACTTAGTTGATTATACCATTTTGCTAAAAGACAGGAGGTAAGATGAGATTTTTATAATATCTGCTATAACGAAAAAATGTGCCAGAAAAATCTCACTTCTTGCATTTTTCTGTTTCATGGAGTGGATTAATTATTTAGAATTTAAGAAGTGGATGTGGAGGTTTATTTCTATAAAGTGGAATTAATTCGAATAGGTATTAAAGTTCCTTATGAAAGGGGAGTGTTGTCTTTCCTGAAACCAGCAATTATTTACAGAGGGCTGTGGACCTAAAATCTGCCATTTTATGAAAATTAGGAAGTGTTCACTCCAAATTACACAGGTGAAGCTGACAGCCTGCCAGTTAAAAGGCAGAATGATTTATTCTTGTGTAAAAAATGACTCACATCCGTCACACTTGCATATGTGAAAATCTATTGTACCATTTTTTGATATATGTTAACTGTTTTTCATCTTTTTTTTCCATCTCAAGCAATGGTGATGAGAAAAAATCATGCAAGTAGAAGGAAGCATGAATATATAGCAGCTATTCATTTCCTATAAAGTTCCAGTGCAAATTACTATGGAATAATGGCTATAAGTGACTTACTTACATGCAGAAAAATCAACCTGGAAATGCTTTCGAGTAAACAGCTTCATTCTTTAACTATGAAACTTTTGCCTAAAGCTAGATTCATATCTACTGAAATGAGGGAGGGATTTCACTCCAGTGTACACCAGATGGAGTGGGAGAGAAAGGGAGAGAGAGATGCATTCTTTGTTCAAAACCACCTGAAACTATGCAGAGAAGTGCAGCATAACTCAAATCTGTTTTGGAGTTCAGTGAATGGCAGATTTTGCTTATCTCCATTTATTTCTCTGAGACATCTGAAAAAAAAAGAAGTAAAAAAAATCAATGGAAAATTCAGACTTAAGAGTTTGCCGGTGAGATTGGTTCTTGCCTTTTTACTACAAGAAAATTAGTGATGTCTTCAGAGTTATTGATACCTACCCACCAGTCACCGTTCTTCTACTTTTGAGCAGATCCTCAACCCGGCAAGCGATAGTGTTTCTTTGAAAGCAGTTACTTTATCAGAAAGAATGAGCTTAGGGCCAACACCTCATGAAACATGGAGGAGAGTTCATGGAAAGCATTGTTTCTAGACTACTGAATTTTGCAATGTGAGAACAAGAGACAATATAGATTATACCAAACTCAAAGAGTACTAGGAAAAGTCAGTAGCAGAAAGTACATTTCCAAGTGCAAAGCATGAAGAAATTTTATCCAAAAATTGCCAGAGTGGCAGTTTAGAGAAATCATTGATTTTCTCCAATTCTTACTAGCTGTCTTCCTTAGTGTCAAATAAGGAATGCGATTTCTTCCATGATCACAATTGTTAACTGTGATAATTTTATTACTAAACTAAAAAGGAACCATTTAAAATAAATAAAAAAAGAAATAGCTCAATAGGAATGAATTACCTTAGACTCAGATGAAAAGGAAGCACAATTACCCATCACTGCCTTGCTGGATTAGTTAGAAATGAATAAATGCAGATAAGAAAACCTAACTCCAATTTTCCTAGCTAGTTTCTGTAGGTGTTTTAAAAGTGACTTACAGGCATAAATGTAGTCCATTATCTGCCCCCTTTGCCTTCTGTTCCTACTATTCTCATATTTTGAGAAATTAGTTCAAGCCACTTAGATTTGTGTTCCCCTGCCTGTTCAAAGACACAGGTAAAGAACAATTAAAACTTTATTCAGGGCCTCCATTTCGCTAGGTAATTCTTATCATTTCCTCTTAGATTTGTCACTAGACACTTTTAAATCCCTTCTAAAAATTTCTCTCTGACACACGCACTTATATAGACACAACAGCACCCGTATAAACGTACACATAAATAAACTGTAACCATTTATTAAAATAATGCTTATTCTTTAACTTTTTTGGTTGCTTGTTTTCTCTGCACAGTGAATTGCCTCAAACAATAAGCTCCTTGTATTTTATCTGAAAAAATCGCTAGCATAAAATAGACAAAAATAATAAAAGGTTTGTCACTCTAGAAAAGATTTTCTCTCTCAAAGCTTGAGTATGTTATCTAAATTAGATTCTATATAATTCATCCTCACATAGTGTTGAAGTGCAAATTCAGAAATACGTGTACATAAAGAAAGAACTGAGATGCTTGAATGATAATTCACAGCGAGAATTTGTTCTCAATAAGTCTGATATATATAATGAACACACATGCTGAGCTAAAACCATCCCTCATTTCTCAAATGAATAGCTAAGCTATCTTTAGAAGCTCAGTGAAAGGGTTTCTAATCAATGCATGTCAATACACAATCTGATTTCCTCCCTTTCTGTTTGCCTATGTTCTATGCACAGCTCTCTGCTGCTTAAAACTCTTTGAAGAATGTATTCAATGACTTGAATATCTGTCTTTCATCTGTAGCTTCAGGAAAATATTTTAGTGTCCATATATGCAGAGCCTTTGCTAAAGCAAAACATCTTGTCTGTCTCCACATAACATTATGCGGAGTACAAAGTAGATTATGTGACATTTCACAGGATTGGGAATATTTTGTATGTATTTTTGATCAGAACCTGGAGACAGTAAAAAATTATAAGCAACTAGAAGACCAGTCCAAGGAAGAAGAAAATTGAGCATCTGCATCTGCTTGAACGGGAGAAAGAAGTAAGGAGTTGCTTTCTCTCTGCCTAAAGGAAAGATCATGCTAGGCTTGTTGGGTTAGGCTGCAAAGTTTGCAGGAAAAAGAGAAGGACTAAGCTTATATTTTTACACTGTTCTTGAAATTATGAAAGAGCTAAATAGAAGGGGAAGAGTGAGCTGAATTACAAAAGTTACAAGGCTATACAAAGATGTGTAGAACAGAAAGGGAGAAGAGCTAGAATATGAAGCTACAGATTGTCAAGAAAATGAGACAGGAAAGCATACTTGGAAAGCCTAGGATAAGGGGGGAAAAGAAGATAATAAGGAGAACTTTGGAAGAAGACCACTTCTCTTTGATTCTTTTCATATTCACTATTTTTAACTCTCTTCCTCCTCCTCCTCTTCTAGATAAACCAAAATGCAAATCTTACCAAATGCAAATTTAAAGAAGCCTTGTAATCTTCCAGGTCCGATTCTTTTTCTGTGAAAAAATGCTTAAATTCCACAACAGTCAATAGGTCCATCATGGACTAATGGGGAGAATAGTTTGATAGGAGAAAAATCTCATTAATTGTGTGTCTCACTTTTACATAAACATTTGGCAATTTTTATAAGATTTCAGCCTGTGCCTTTCATTCTAAAACATTCATGTTCCTTGCCATTTCCCTAGGGAAAACAAAGGTCTAGATGCCTATCAGAAATTAAAAACTTTCACATAACTAAGCTCTGATTTATTTATTTGAAACTGTAAGCAGTTTAATATACATGAGAAGAAATAAATATCCTCAGTTCTAAACCCATAGTAATTAAGTAGCCACCAAAATCTCATCTCTATTTTATCACTATCTGTTCATGCTGGATCCTGGACATGAAAAGATTACTTTTTAGATCTCTTTGTCTAGGATAATATTTTACATTATTTTATCTTAGTGATGCTTGTAATGCTTTTCTATATCCGTTAATTTCAGCTCTCTGGCTCTAACATTTATTTTGATTTTTTTTTTGTTAAGCATTTAATTAATCTTTAATTCAGAAGAGAATTGTACAGCACACTGGCAGACCTTTAATTTCCAGCATAGTGCCTATTTTCTTCTGTGTTGTTTCATAAAATAAATTGTTTCCTGTAATCTGTAAAGCAATAAGCAGAATTATTATATCTTAGCATATTTACCCTCTAAGGACCTCCTGAATGCCATTTGCTAAATCAAGCAGTGGAGGAAATTACTACAAAAATTACAAGGAACTATGACACAATTATTTTGAACTCACTTTAACCTTAAATTAAAAATATGTGTGAAAAATAAATACAAGTTGGACATTGTATTAATTCTTCTGAAGAACATTTTTTGTACAGGTAAGATCAATGCAATAGTAATGATTTCAGAGGTCATCGATATAGCATGTAATCTGAGAGAGGGGAAAAGGGGCAGATGAAAAATGTCTCAAAAAAACAAAGCAAAATAAAATATTTCCCTGTTTCTTAGTCCCTAAATTTAGGAATACTGGCTTGGAAGTGATCTCTTATTTTGGGGTTTTGATATTGACTTACATCTTCTCTAGGGGCATTTGCCACAAATACACTTTCAAACACTGATTCTTGGGATCTTATTGGTTGTCCCGATCCAGAGTCGGGGAAGGTTTCGATACAATCCCAAGAGCAAGACTAAGACGCAAACAAGGTCAAATGCCATACAACCTTGTAAGCTTTATTTCATAAGAACGATAGGACAGAGAGAAGAAGAAGGAAAAAGAAATAAAAGCAAGCAATCAGGAGAAATGCAGCAAGATTTTAGTTACCACCACCACCAGGGCAGCTAAGTGTCGTTGGCTCTGCTTCGGTGCAGGTATAGGTGTCTCGGTGCCTTGGTGCACGCACTTCTGTGCAGGTGATGTTTAGGGAAAGAAACCATGTGGGCCGGAAGCAGCCACACACCGGTGGGGGAATACGCAGTTCTTTTATGTCCCCATTCTTGAAGAGTCCGCCCACTTTCTGTGTGTTCCCCTTTAGCCAGCTCAAGTGCAAGCGCTGCTCCATAGGCATTGCTGAGCATAGTTTTTGGTCTTGTGCTGAGCTTACCATCTTCCCAGAGACAGGATGCCAAGGCCAAGAAGTAGATAAAACACCTCGAGCTGATATCACAGTCTTCCCAGAGCCAAGGCCAAGAAGTCCTAAATGGTAGGGCAACAATGTCGAGACAAACACAATCCCCAACAGTCTCTTACATTGGTCCATATGTGATCATACAAAATTGTCACGTTAAATAAAAAAGTAATCTTAAGCCATTGTAAGAACTAATACTTGTAGCTCCATCATCTTGGAGAGAAGTTGTCCACTCATTCCATACAGGCTAAGTTTCTGCTGGGAGTGGTTGACAAGACTAGAAACTGCCTGGATGAGAATATTGTGAGGATTTTTAAAAACAGTAGCAAATCATTTTTCAATATTGTAGCAAGTTTACTACTCTTTACTACTCCAGGACAAGACAGAAATCACCAAAAGCCTTGGCTGAGTCATATTGCTCTAAAGCAATTCTGGGAATATCTGAAGTCCTCAGATACCTTTACATCTGCTCAGGCTAGAGACTCTGAATGTAAAATAGATATGCATGTTGATTCTTTTAGATATCTTTTATGGACATGAAAGATAAAGGTCTTATTTGTTTATTTATTTATTTTTTCCCAGCATCCAGTTAATGTTCTCAGTATATTACACTATAATTTGTGCATTCCGCCCCTCTAAATTTCTAATAAAGTTTCAAGGGGATATGGCAGTTATAATGTTCCACTCTGAATGTGTTTCTTTGTATGTTTTTGTTGTAAAAGTCACTGATTTTAACCCTTGAGTTGCCAAGATTTCAGTGATCCTGTGATCATTGAAATGTGATCCTGAAAGTGATCCTTTCAAATGAAATTTTTAATTAGTTTGTAAAATGTACCAGTATGTTTGGCTGGAATGTGTTATATTGCTATCAGCTATTATTATTATTGCTCAAAGTTTAAACATAAAGATATTTAACACAGATGTTTTAAAAATTCTTTTAGGAACCAGAAGAAAAATCACAATACTTTTCTTATAATAATAAATAATATTATCCTTTCTATTTATCTGTTTTGTTTGAAAGCAAGTAGTATTTCTAGCCGGGGGCAAACCCAAACACCAGTAAAATTTCAGTACTGCATCACATCATTCCCTTAACAGGTTTAACATATATAATAAGAAATCAAAGTCTTTCCTATTTCAGTATTAAAAAATGACTAAAAAGGTAATCATATAAAAAACAAAAGTAAAAAAAATACTTAATAATTATTGGATAAATAAGACTATCTCTAATTTCATATTTTCATATCATGCTCATCCCCATAATTATGGCACACTAGCTGAGTTATCAAAGACTTACAGACTAAATATGCAGTCTAAGATAGTGTTTAAGGATCAGCTGATGGGGATTTGCTGCACTCAGGCTACAAGTCATATGAGAAATATATTGAAATGCATGAATTCTTTCATATTACAAGTTCTAGTTATTTTGCTCTCTATATTTAAAATGAAAAAAAAAATCCCCCAAACTTATATAGGGCTAATTTCAAGAAAAATCCATATGTGGAAATGTGTCCAACTTGTTCCAAGCAGTAAAAGCAGTAATCAGTTCATTCTATCAGAGGAAACAAGAAGAAATGGAGAAAATCTTTCCCTAGTAAGGCTGACTCCACTTTGGAAAGGCAACGGCAAAGCTTGCAGTCAGATAGAAAGCTGGACATACATCTTTTCATTATTGAACAGTACTTGACAAAATAGTTTCAATTAACTTAGGAACAGTTCTGAGAACTGAATAAATAAATATAGGTGAAGCTCAACATGCATGTAAGAAGCATTATCTGAGAGCTAAATTTATTCCTGTGCATTTTTGGTAAAATAATCTTTAATAAGATTATTTTTCTAGTCCATGCAGGCATGAACAGCTATGGTAAAGTAGTATCCTTGAATAAGAAATCATCATTTTAATGACAGAGATGCCATGCAATGAAGGCAAATTAACTTCCTTGGAATTTCTTCTCAGAAATCTCTTCTAGATGTACAAAGTGTTCAAAATACAGCAAGGACCTTGAAGAACTGAGTAGTGCTACGTAGTGTATGTTTTAGATGAATGATAACTCTAGATATGGCTAATAGTAGCTGCTTGTATCCTCACTCCACTTTCCTCAAATTGTCTCACAGAACCTTCTCAATATCGGTGATAAAAGCAGGGCCTCATGTTCCCGCTTTTGCTCTCAGGAAGTCACATAAGAGGATCGTCATGGTCCCTTCAGGCCATGTAGTGAATGCATTGTGTTTAAAATGTAGGATATTTCTTCAATTTATGTTCTGCTGAGCCTGCAAAGTTCAAGGCAGAGACTGTTCTAAGATTGTAATACTCATTCTTTTCAATAAGCATAGTGGTTTTGAACTAAACACATTATTTTGACTTAGGTTTTCCTGTTCATCCTTAAGTTTCACAGATCATTAACTATTACATATGTTGATTTATTGATATTTCTTCCTACACTACTTGCTCATTGAAACTCATTATGCTCAGATATTGACCAGCAGTAAAATAAGTTGGTACAAACCATGTTGTATTGGGTTACAATTAAGCAAAAGATTGATCTGAAAATTGTCCTTTTTCCTACAAAATTTCAAATAATTCAGAACTATTTTCTGCAATAATTGATGCATTTATCTTTTTCATGTAATGAAGAAAAAGGTATGTGACATTATCAATATTCACTGTGAGGTAGTCTCCAACATGTAAATGGAAAGACATCTTCCTTATTGAAAGAAAATCCAAATTTCCACTTTTTTTTTTCCCAAATTCATCAGGGAGGATGTCGCTCATATACAGAGGATCAGCTCAGCTAGATGACATTATTAACTTTGAAAAGTTATGAGATTTTCATAAAACTTACAAATTTAGAGTATGTTAAAGGAATTGCTGTGTTTTATGAAAGAAAGGCATGGGATCAGTATTTCAAGGTTCAGGAATAAAAGCTGCTATTTGAGTACCTAATGAATAAACTATACATATTTCTATGCATGTTTCTACTTCAAAGGAAAACACACACTGCTGTGAATAAGGAATAAATCAATATGAAATGATATTAAAATTTCTGATTTCTATTCCCATTTCAGCTTTCTCGCGCAGGAATGGAGATATTCTTTATTGAACTGAAGGCCTCTTAAGCCCTTTGCTGACATATACTATCAAGATTGTACTCATTTATTTGCATTTAAGTTTTTCCAGTAATATTAATATTCAATTATTTACTGTTGTGGTACCTACTAAGACCCAAGGACGTATTACTACAAGACTCTTATTTGAGTATTTTTAAGTGCTAATGTGATTAAATGTGAAAGGATTACTACAACCATTTTAAGAGAAAATAATTTAGGATTAGAGGATTTTAAAAAATGAGCATGTTATTCAAAGAAATATCCAGAAGTGAAACCAATGAACTAAAAATGTAGTCCATAATATCATAAGCACTACAGCTGTAGAACTAATGTGCCCACTGACACAAACTCAGCATTATCTCAGTGTTATCTTAGACAATGTTTTTGAAACTGAGAATATGGTTCATTTTTCATTGTGCTGCTCACTCTGAGGTCTCCTGAAATAGCCACTGTTTTAATAACAGCTCTTTTTATGTGAACATAAATGTGAAATACGTTTTTTTTTTTTTTTTTATCCAAAGGAACACCTAACCTCATGCAAGGCCCACCTTATGTTAATGTTCAGCAACAGCCTTCAGGAACCTGCTTCTGACAATATCTTCAGGTGTTTTGTTTTTTGCAACCATTTTGCAGACAATCTCCAGATTCTTGACAGAGCCCACGTGGTCCACTGACCACAGACTAACTGACTCTTACCCGCCTATAGAGCTTGCTTGCAAATTTCCTTTATCATTTATCATTTTCAACCCTTCTTGAGGCACATGGTTTATTAACTACTGATTAAGAGCTGTAAATGACAGATGTTAAAAAGATGTCACTGGAAGTACAATGTTTGCATCCTAGACTCTCAGTAAATTTCTTCTGTAACTCCGTAATCTGTATACACTTAGAGTGGAGGATCACTTTCTCTTAACTATCAAAAAATTAGATCTATACTCCATGGATTTTATCTTACTTTTTCTATAATTGATTGAGGGAAGCTGGATTCCTAGAGTGAGTTTTATATCTTTCTAAAATAGGCAGGTGAAACGAGTTGCCCCTGGTGGGTAGTTGTGAGGCAGGGAGCATATCTTTCTCTATTGACTCTATTATTGTAAAGGAAACCTAAAATTAGACTTGATGCTTTGGTAGACTGAACGTGACATGCAAGACAACTGATGTGGGGACTGTTTTTTTCTCTAAACAGCATGAAGGATGCTTGCCAGAGCCATGGGACAGGCTGAATAAGTGATGACAGATTTGCCTATCATTATAATAGAATTACAGCACATTTTATGGCCTACAGATTTTTTTCTGTGAAATAAAAAAAAGTCCTTTGTGAAGTTTCCACATTTATGACCACTTCCTCTTATCTGTCACATTCCTGCTCAGTAAATCAGTCCAGTTAGATCTTGCATATAAAGAAAGCATATTTCCCAAGAGCACTAATAATACTCAGATGATAAGAAAGTTTTGTTTTCCTTTGTTTTGCTTGCCAGTTATTTAGAATGTTTATTTCCCACCATAGAGCAAATAATGTGTATATCAAATTAAATTAAATTCTAATAGTGTATTAAAGACAGCTTGAAAATGTTGATTCTTTTGAAAGCCCTTAGTAAAATCACATCTCTAAATATAACCCAAAGTAATTCTGTGTAAATAACAGAGAGCAAAATTTAGGGAAGTTTTGGCACATGTAGAATTTATCTAGTGTTGGTAAGCAAGATTTGTTTATAGTACCTTGTAAAAACATTCATTGGAGATTTATATTATGAAAATTTAAAGATATATATATAGAGAGAGAATGCTTTACCAAGATTTATTAAATTGTAGTAACAAATGATTAAAAAAAGATTTTCCAAAGTGATGTTAGTATCTGTGCCTATGTAGATTATGATTTGGAAGCAGAAAACACTCAGTACCAAGCTACTTTCTATAAGACTATCAACTGTATTTTTTTAAAAAACAACTAATTTTATATTGTTAGTGTCAAGAGGAACATGCCAACTACCTCAGCGGAAACAAGATGAACTCCCAGAGGAGAGAATTTTCTAAGAGTTCTTAGGGTTCATTACCAAATTCAGACTTGTAGCTCAAATTTCTCAATTGTATTGAGCTGACTAAGCCTTCACACAGAAGATCAATCAATATCTGAAAGTACAAAAACAAGTATTTTAAAATATTAATCTTTGCTTTATTAATCTTTCCTTCTAAGGAATCCTGCTTGTATCTGGCAGAAAGTGAGATTAAATGAAAATGCTGAAAAAACTGTTCAATATTTGAAAAAGGAAGCCTTTGGTTTCTCTGATGTGTTCAATCACTCCTCTTGTGATTTTGGTTAGTGGAGTAAGAAGTGTTACAATTCCACCAAGAAACCACGTTTGAGAAGAATTGGAGCAAGTCAAGCAGACTGAAGAGTCTTCTTTAATGATTAAGAGACTGGCTATAGAATTAAAATCATTTATATCAGATCTTATATGATTATTTCAAGTGGCAGATCCTAGAAATCCCAGCAAAGTCAATACCAATTTTGCAGATAAAATTTTCAAGTTCTTTGCAGTTCTTCTATTTTCTTTCTTTTGTGTTCTGTTTTTTAACAGGTTGCTTTTATACTTTTCTACAAGCATCTGTATAGAATTAGAATGTAGATTTTTCCGGGATATTTTTATTAACCAATTACAATATTTTTGCATCTACTATTTTCTAAATAATCTTCACATTTTGAAATTGTTACTCTCAGTAATGCATTGTAGCTTGCCTAGTATACTTTATACTTTTATACTGAAACATGCTCTCTTCATTTTATGCCCAAAGTATCTCTCTGAAAAGGGAATTATATTTTTGGATTTATTTTTGCATGAACCATATTCGTAACAGATAATAAATGAATCAGTAGCAGTTTGTTTGTAGGCAGCTAACAAATCCAGTCAAATAAGGTGTTCAAAGCCCATGAGTTTTCTGTCATTCACACACATGCTACCTTATTCTTCATGTTTTTTACAGCCATCCTGCCTTACTCTCCTGAGACTGACTGGGACAGAATTATCACACACTTAGGCAGAAATACGGGAGAAAAGACTTTATTAGTGCTTCTGCAGTGTGTTCCTCCCACATACATCAGTGAATTTGTCAATGCTATTAGTTACTGCTATAGTATCAGTTCACATTTATGTTAGTTGATCTAAAAAAAATATGGTTCCTTTATTTCAACTCTTTTGAGAGACAAAAAAAAAAAAAAAAGAGAAAAAAAGAGCTAAAGCAAAAATAATGTTTAGCAAGACACAGTCTAGGAGTAAATGCTGTCTCCTTCAGCTTGTCATGGAAATAGTGCCTATAATCAAATACACCACCTCCTCTCTTTACCCTCCCTCATTCTCTCCCTCAGTAGTAATCCGGAATATGTAAAATTAAATAAATAAATGAATAAATAAAATGACAAAACAGGGAAAAACACTTCATGCAGTGTTATAAATTAATGGGACTTACCCTTGCTATGCAACTGAGCATTTTATATCATGTATACATGTATGTATATAAATGTATATGTGTATGCACATTATATGTGCATACAGGCTATATATGTATGTCATATGTAAATGTGTAGATATTCACATAGATGTACAAATATATGTCCATATATGACAGAAACTCTGGGATGTTTCTCAGCCAATCCTGTCTCTGACTCTAAAACTCAGTTTTGCACTTTGCTGAGACCTAGATCAAGAAAACCAGCCACAGCTTTAGGGTAGTTTGAAGCCATAAAAGGAGTGTCAAACAAAGGGATTAGATACCAAAATAAATAAATAAATGCCCATAAGAACTTCTTCATTTGGAGTTACAAAATGGCTGCCAAAGGAGAGTAGGTTGAATGAAGTACTCTCCCTGGAGGAATATTTAACCTGGACCAAGGTTGGGGGTCCTCAGCCCCAGACTTGGCACATATCTGGACTTAGGGTTAGGATAGGAGCAGCACAGACAAGGAAGGTACATCTCAATTGGTGCTATAAAGCTACTAGGGAAGGTTTAGAGAACATTTTCATTTGACCCACATATGGCCCCTGGTGGTGGCTTAGCTAAGGCTTAAGATTTAGGGTTAGGGCAAGGAACAAATTAAAGCCCAGAGTTCCTTTTAGCATTGAGTAAAGAAGGGGTTGCCACAGGAAGAGTAGGTAGCAAGAAGAAATGTCCAATGAGAACATTTCCATCTTGCAGTGAGTGGTGCTTTGCCTTGGGAGGACCTCAAGGTTAATAGTTATCTTTAGGGTTAGAATTAGAATTAGGGGAGTAAAAAAACAGAAAGAGCCCCAGATGGAGTGGAAATGCAAAGAGGCTACCACAGGAGAGCTTAGTTTGCAAAAAAAGAGAAAGCTTTCCCATGAGATCTATTTTTGTCTTGAATGAGACTTATGGTCCACAGAACACGTTTAGCCCATGCAAGCGTCAAGGGTGGGAGACAGGTCTAGAACTGCAAAGAGCTTGGCTGCGAAGGCAGGGCTCAGGCTGCCCAGAGATTTCTGTGCTGAGGATATCTGTGGTATGGATAGGTGTCTACAGCTAATGCTAAGACCCTGCCTGGTGTTTATGTTTAGGACTGGAGGAGGGGAACGCCTAGTGCTCCATTTGGAGTGAGGCTGCAAATGGGCCGCCAGAGGAAAATGTAGGTTGCAAAATGTTCTCCCCTGGAAAGCTTTTCTTCTAGGAAGTGGTAGCTCCTTGTGCAGCCACATAGTCATGGGTGTGCTGAGCTGCGGCCAGGGGGCCACAGCCAAGGACAGGGGTTTTGTAGTTTTCAGATGTTTTTTCAAACTCCCAGAACATACATGACTCCTGTGGTCCTAGGAGGGTTCCTTCTTCTTTTTGTCTCCTTTTGTCTGAGGACTGCATGTCAGAAATAGGGTAAAAAATGTCTTTAAACTGCTTTGTAACAATACTACCTCTAGCTTGACTCTGAAACATACATCATTCACCACCCACAAGTCAATGAATTAAATCTGGATTTTAGAATGAATTTCTCCCCTTCTTGGTCTGCCTGTGAAGCATGTTTTTTAATGCCCTTACAACCAGCTACTTTATGCCTTCTCTGGCATAACTTGCGACACTTCAACCTCTCACTGACAGATGTGGCCTATGCAAACAAAGACCCTAGAGTTATATTTTTCTTTATTCAGAAGAGCAGATTCCAGAAATAGGTTGAAAATTACATGAGTCTCAAAGAGGGATGACAAAGGAATGAGCATATCAATCAGCAAAATCCTAAACCACTCCACTTTATTTATGTTTCTGAGAGAAAAAAAAAAAAAAACTTTAAGCTATTCTTCCACCAGAGTTTATTCTGAGCACATTTCAGTGCAGCAGGGAGTACTGCTGCAAACTGACAAGTCTGACTTTTCTAAATGTAGAGTGACTGGCATCCTGAGAGCTGAGTATACCGACTATTTACCTGGTGCAATAAGTCAAGATACTCCTTTTACTGTCCATTACAGCCTAATAGTATTTTTGGCAGAAAATATAGATTTTTTTTTCTTGATTACAAGATGTATGCAATAAAAATTGTTACATTACAGGTCAGGATCATGTAAGTATTAACTGTCAGCTACATAGCAAGAAAGAGAAAAGGCAAATCTGAACATCTTAAGATTCACTGTCATTACTCTTCTTCCCATGTTGTGCTATCACTTGTATTCTCGAGTTACTATTGTGTTCCTCTCATTAGTAATTAAAACTATTTCAAGCATTATATATTTCTGAAGATGATAAAAATAATTCTGCAAAATTATTTATGTCAGGAAATTGTAAATTAAATTAATAACTGTGAAATTTATTCTTCTTTCCAAATTTTAAAAGGGGGAAAAAATGAATTTTGCATTCTTGTTTTCAGTACTGTTTAGGAGTCTGACTTTGCATGCTACATTTCTATAAGGGCTAGGTTTTTGAATTGGCCATCCAAGCTGGACTGTGTCTCACAGGATGACTGCTCACTGTGACAAAAACGGTTCTTTTCATCATGAACTGATACCATACTGAATTATAAGCGATATCACAAAAGTTAGGATTGGAAAGTTAGGAATGGATAATTTCCTTACTACTACTAGAAAGCCAATGACATGACCACACTGAAAATTTCTAGGCACTGGAGTCCCTTAGCTAATACAGTGTTGAATTACAACTTGTTATCCTCTTGTGTCAGCAACATCCAATGGCAGAAATTTACTTGTTATTGTCCTGTCTTTATAGAAGAGGTTCCTGGAGCCTGAGTCAATTTTCAGTGAGACACCAGAATAGATTACACTAGGCTAGATTACAAAATTGAGACTTTTTGTCATCCAGCATTCATACAAATGTTAAATCCTACTTAGAAACTATGTTGAAACCACCAGAATAAACATAAAGCCTAGAATTTAATTTAATTAGAAAGCAATTCAGAGAGATTTTACACAGAAGAATTTATTCTTCTCATGAAGGGCAGGAAGCTCAATTGACCCCCCTCTGAAGCCAGTGAATAAATTTCCTTGACTTCATTGGCTCTTGCCCTGGGAGCAGAAGGACAAACAGAACAGCTTAGGTTTTCATGAGTCATCAAGAGAGAAACTTTTAATAGCTTTTGTGATCCTGCAGCATTACTGCTGCTATGTATTCTCTAAGGATAAGTGATAGTTAATGATTTAACAGAGGGATCTTCTGTGTGTAAAATGGTCAGTGTTTTAGAAGCAGGTATTTTTTAACCAACTTACTGATATTTATAGCTGTAATACCAACAAACATTAAATGCATTCTCTGTTTAAAGCAATTGTCATTCAGTCCTAGAAGGTTCATGGTATTTGAAATGTATGTTTACGGAAAGTGACAGATTATTAATCCAAGGACCTCTCTAGGCATGACCTCAGTTACATGGACAATGACAGTAATTTCTCAAGACTTCTGACTTCTCATCAGGATGTCCCTTCTGCTTGTACACTTGATTGCATCTAATAAGCTACGCAATAACAACTTGCCCTTGCTAACTTTATTCACACAAGATGCGAATGACAATTCCTTTTGGAGCAATTCCTTCGTCTATAAATATATTGATATAAAATACTCTTTTTGTTTATTTTACAGCTTAAGAATAGTAGTATCTATAGCTGCTGTTTAGGCATGGTTTAAATATTCCATTGATTGCCTGATAAATTCACCATGGTCTTTTGCTACAAACTGATTAAAGTCTTTTTTTTTTTTTTTTTTCTGAATTTATTGCCTGTACAAACTCTTTTGTTTCTTGTTCCACTACATGTCAAATTTAACAGATGTCTTAAATAAAGTACTTAGACTTTAAAGACTCCACTGTGTTTTGTATGGACGTAGGGATGTGGACCATCCAGGAGTTAGTGTAATTTCAGTGTCTGTGGATTGAAATTTCCAAGATATTTTCAAGGATCTAGCATTATAAATTCCAGTTAGCTACCTTGAATACCATAGATGCTCATCAAAATTTTATCCTAAGTTTCCTTTGATGAAATGTAGATATCTGAACTTACCAAGTTGGTGCCCTCTAAAAAGAAAATTGTTTTTGATGTCTGAAATCAGGCTTCAAGACTGTGCACTAGGAATGTCTATCCACTGACTAAAGGGCATGCAGTTTGACCAGCCCAGATGTTGATATCTCTATTGCTTGTGGCTAAACACACCCTAAGCATTTATACACAGGTGGTGAAGACAGAAAAGTATTGTACTAATATGATAAAGTCATTTGAGGAAATGGGAGAGGGAAAAAAGAAAGCTGACAACATGCTTTCTATGAACAAGACCTATGATAACACAAAAATAATACTTCTTGTTTCAAATTCTATTACATAATAATCAAATAAAAAATACTGCAGCCACTAATTGGAATCTAAACATGAATGTGAATCCAAATCAAAAGGCAGATCTATGGAAGTGGGGACATACTCAGAGTGTTTGTTTCCATAGTACATATAGTAGCCGAAGATAAAACCCAGTTGGTGTGCTTCTTGCAGTTGCCCCACTTTTCTCTATCCTTTTGACATCCATGTGGAATCCTCACTAGAGCACAAGCAGAGCTTCTGTGAAGTTCCTATAGAGATCCAAAGAGCATCAAGAATAGATCCAGATGCCAGGATTCCTACATTTTTGGCAACAGATACAACAAGCAAATCCCTTGCTTTTACAGAGATGAACATATTAATAACCACAGCATCTTCCAGATACTTCCATAATTTTACTTGCTGATATTTAAAGCATATAAACTTAAAGTTACCAAACCTGCAGATCCTTCACAGTTACTTTTCTTCCTTAGGATAATGTGCAAGCTCGCTTACATATTTACTTTTTTTGGCATGCATGAATGTTTCTAGCCATGGAATTCTAGCCATGGAATGTCTGGATGATTTGGCAAGCCTTACATGTCATATGTAAAGTTTTCAAAACACAAAAACACAGCATGGTTTCTTTTCTTTTTTTTTTTTTTTTTTTTTCCTTCTGAGTCCTGATTTAATATGCTGTTAATATGGAAACCACTGCCTTTGGCTTGCGAATATATGCTAAAAATTCACAGTTTGATAAGATGGGATGCTATCTTCA
>VZSV01000126.1:86013-98104 GCA_013398735.1 Nothocercus julius | reverse complement strand
CAAAGCATTGTGAACACTTTATTAATTAATAAATAAAGATTAAGGAATAGGGGGAAAACTGAGTAAACAGAAATATATCTCTGATTATTAATACTTAAGTGTCTGAATGATCAGGGGCCAGAGAGAAAAAGCAAAAGGAATAGAGTCCTCAGAAATGTTTAAGATTCTGGCCTGAGTTCAAGTCACCGAAATAGTGAGTATTTAGTCCTATGAAGTGAAGTAGTTGCAGCAGAAGAGACCAAAAGAGTTCAGCCCATAATGGCCAGAAACAAAACAAAACAAAACAAAACTAACAAACAAAAAAAAAACAATCAGAAGAGGACTGCATCTCACCCTATCCTTTAAAAAGCATTTTATTTGTTTTGCATACTTAGTTACTAAGCGGGCTTTTTGCAAGGATGATTTCAAGAACAGTATAGGCTAAAGATGATAAGTAATCTCAAAAGTTTGCCTAATCATCTCCCGTATTAGAAGGTAACGTAAGCTGAATTTCCGTCCTTCTCACCAGTTCAGTTGTGTGTTCTCAAGTAACCTGTAAATAAAATCAATTCCAGACTCTCATTTCTATTTCCACTGGAAAGTTTCTGCACAACCCTTGTTACAGCAATTTTGCAAGTGCACTTTACTCATATTACTATATGGATCAACATATTTTAAAATAGCTACCATCGATTCTTCCTCAGCAATCTGTTCCTTATGTTTTCCTTCTATTTCCTTTGTCTCTTTATGAATGAAAAAAAGGCCACCAACAAATTTCAAGAGATTTCTGGGAGTTGTCCTGCTTATTCCTGTTCCAATAAGTGGGAAAATCTTCTATTGCTACCAAGTCCCACTTGTTTAGTGATTCTACTAACTGTTCATAAGAAAATCTCATGAATCTGACTCTCTTGGTTTCGCAGCAAGCCCCACTATAATTATTGCACTTCTGTCTCTAATCATTACCATTTTCAAGAAATGTATCTCCATTCATATACTTGATCAAGAGAAGTAAGCACACTACTTCTATAAAGCAAAACCTTTATCCCCTTCTTGTCCTTTCTGAGCAAGTCACACTCCTTGAAAAAAACATTCCAGTGAAGTGTCTCAGCATTTCCCCATTAAATCTCAGTGAAATATTGTAATTTCCATCTTCCTCTGCATATCCTCACACTTATTATCTAAAATGCTTACTGAATTTACTCACTACCCTCCTAGTTTATTTCCAGGATACACCAGTTTCTGTGTGAAACCTTTTTTAGAGGAAAGTAGGTGAAAAAATAACTTTTGAGCTTCTGACTTTTCACAGTTTCTCTTGAAAAGTGTATAGCTATTTCTCTGATTGCCATCTTTCCTATCTGCAAGGAAGAACATGGATGACATAGCAATCTGAAGGCCAGACATACTTCGGCAACAAGCTAGTGTGTGGTCCCTCAAAATAACAGTGATTTTGAGTTAGACAATACAGAATTCCATATTTCAAAAACAAATAATCTAATTAGAAAATAGTATTTGAATGTTGAGGAAATATGTCCTTTGCTTCCAGAATAAATTAGGATGCTATTTGTTTTTTACCTAATTACTAAACAGACATAATAGAAAATGCAAAATAAGATTTTATAAAGATTCTATTTTATAATTACTGTCTTTCTGTAGTAAAGGAAGATTGAAAAAAAAAGTTAGTAAAATAGAGGAAATTCAGATAAGAAGCCTAACAAGGGAAAAACATCTTAAATATTATTTTTGCTGATGAAAAGCATTGCAGAAGAGTCCCATTAATGAAGACCGTCAGAACCTGGTATAGTATTTTGCAAATATTTACACAGGTGATGAGATATGCATCCTTTGTATGTTAGTTTTCATACAGATCCTTTGAGCAAACCGTGAAAAGTGAATACTTTGTGCCCTGGAGGTGAAGGTAAATTTCATTTACAAGGACTTCTCATTGAGCTGAGAAGCAGGGAAACTGCTTTTGTGAAAGCTGCTTGTGTTTAGCCACCGTTGGCTGCTTCCTTGTAAGCTGTGGATGTTCATGGGAGGCATTCGGTTCCATTCAGGAGCAGCCGGTGACATGGGAGCATTCCTCCTTTATAAAGTCAATTCCTTTATGACAACGGGAATATATTTAACAGTGGTATGATTGGTGCAAAGAATCCAGTATTGACACTATGTCTTTCAGGCTTTTTAGCCCTGTTGGCCTTGAATAGCCCTGTGGATCATGCCAGCAGTCAGGAGACAAACAGGCAGGCACGACCTAGAGTTCTGCTCCCAGATTAGATGAATGTTAAGGGGAGCCAACCCATGAACTCTGAGGTTGCTCCATGACCTCAGGCAGAGCAGGGGAACAACAGAGAAGTTTGTTGCAAAGGGCAAAGATCCAGAATAAAACATCAACTCTTATTCAAACTAGGAAACACAGGGAACATGAGCCTTGTAAAACTTAGCTCATCAGGGCATTAACACACCAACGATTTGTTGATGCCAGAATCCTGGTTTTCATGAGATCCATTATGAATGTTTATGAGGAAGACAAGCAGCTATAACAGCTACAGCAGACATATTTGATATAATTTATTATACTGCTCTGTTACTTTGGTACTGCATAACAATTTATTACTTGAGTGGCATACTAAAACATGCAATTATATATATATAATATATATATATATGCTGAAATTATCTAAAGAATACTCCACTTATATTCTATATCTGTGCCTCCTTGAACAATACTCCTTTTGTGCAAATAAGCTGTGCATGTGCATCCAACCCTTTTTATCCTCATTCTTTCTAAGTAGCCCATTGCTCTGACCCTAATAGTGATGTAACTATTTTTTCTATTCTTTTTTCTTGGATTCTGATTCTCAAAATTGTACTCAAATAATCAGATTAAACAACTGCAATTATCTGAAAGAGAGATACATTTTCCAGTGAAGGATATACTACAGCTAGTTCCTGAACTGAAGATGTAAGAAGACTCAGAGTATATCTATGTTGCCGTAAAACTTTGCTCTGTGTTTTGCCAGGTTTCAGAAGATAAATACCTCAGATTGGGGGTAGATGTGGCCTTTTGCCCATGTAATAGGTAGGGCGTTAATCATCAACCTGCTAGGACTCCTGTGCCTGAAAGAAGCCATCTCCTAAATTCTAGATCCAGGTTTCTGCAGGAGCTACCCGAAGTGACTAGGATACATCTGGCCTCATCACAGCTACTGATACTGTCCCACATGACCCCCACATCCAGAAGGCCTCACTGCTGCTGTCTCTTGCTGCCCCGGCCACAGGGCTGCTACTAGCTGGGTGCACTGGGGAGTAAAATTCCCCTGGTATGACAGTGAGGAGATAATACCCTGATGCCACTCTTTCAGTGAACACAGTACAACTGGTATCAGCATGCTCTATACTCAGAAATTGTGGTGTGAGGGCTGCTGTAAATGGGCTGGTCTGCACCACAGTGTTGAACTATCCAAGTGCACCTGTGTTTGTCACAACTGGACCACACTCCGAAGGTTCAGCAAGAAGTCATTAAATAAGCTAATAAATGAGAATTTGAACGATTAATTATTTCACCTAATGCCTCACTGGTACTAATGGTGGATTTTTAAATACTTTCTTGGTGGAAAGCTAATGTCTTGGTAATGAGTAACATAACAACTTGAGAACATTTTAAGCTCAAATAGAAAAATGACTAACATGACAGAGAATACATCTTACCTTGTGAAGGAATGGACCCACTTCTGTGAGTATTTCTTTTTTATGTTGTAGGGAATTCATAAAGGATTGCTTGTCAGGATGCACCCTCTTACCCCAAGCAGAGAAAATGGCACATGGCGTCTACCTGTCCTACAAGAAAAAGATGAGGTGGTGGCATAAAGAATGTTGCTGGTAGACCTGTGTGATAGTCCATTTTACGGTGACATTCATCTAAAATTCCATGATTCATATACTAAAATTAGTAAGTCAAAAAAAAAAAAAAAAAAACTTGAAACATTAAAGCAAAAACAAACAAACAAACAAAAAATCCCTATAAAGTGGAAGATATTTGCCTCAGGCAGGTAGCTTGTTCCTGAATCCTTTTTTTTTGTTGTTGTTGTTTTTTTCTGGCTGGTTGTTATGGGGAAAACATACAATTTTCTATAAGGAAAGGAGAGATGAGTAACACCAAAAGGAAAAAAAAAATCCCTGCTATCTCTAGCTATTTGTCACACTGAGGGAGCTGCCTCTTACAGCTACTGTTGTTCACAAGGTGGCCTTAAAAGTTTAGCGACCCAAAGAGAAAATATTGCCTGAAAACCTCTCCTATCACCCCCTGCCTCCCCTTCTTTGACATTTCAACATCCTACAGAGTTCAGCAGAGTTCTGCGTGTTTGTCAGGGAAATGGTTTAGGGAGAGGAGGAACTTAAGGAAAAATTTCTTAACAGTGAGGCTGACAGAGCACTGGAACCGGTTGCCGAGAGAGGTTGTGGAGTCTCCTTCTCTGGAGATCTTCCAAACCCGCTTGGACACAGTCCTGTGCCACACATTCTAGGTGACCCTGCGTGTGCAGGGGAATTGGACTAGATGATCTCTAGAGGTCCCTTCCAACCTTAAGCATTCTATGATTCTATGAATTGTAAAGGAGGCACTGCAGCACATACTGGAAATGAGCAATGCATTGCTTTATGCCAAAGCTAGAAAGCAAAACCAAAGAACAGAGATGTTCGCCCTCGTATGTAGCTGTAGCAGGCCCAGCAAGACTAATAACATTAAGTCTGAATGGGCAACCCAGCCATCTTCAGATGTTGAGCACCTGGGAGATGACTCCCCAGGTGAGGGCTATGTGGAAAATGAAGCCTGCAGCTGCAACTAGTACAATCCTAAAAGGAATATATCCAAGTGGAAGAATCCAAGAGCATGTAGATCAAAGGTTGGGCTGAAGGAGCAGATGTGCCAACCAACGACTTAACCCTGACCCAGAAGGATCAATGGAGCTTCCTATAAACATATATAGATTGATGAAGCATGCAAATATGGACTGGGTGGAATTAGAAAAATCAGGACCTGGTGAAGAGTAAGCTCGCAAGCCCCTGCTCCTCAATGGCCACCACAAATGATGCCTGAACAGGGACCCCTGAGGGTCCAGGGACAGAATGGACTATCAGGGAAGATCGTACCGGGGGGCAAGCTCGGCAGGATGGACGGGGAACGTAGATTAGCAGCCGTATAAAAAGAAGCTCTAGTAACTGAGGGGGAAGCTTGGCAGGGCGGATAGGAGAAACGTCCATTAGCGACTGCACAGAAGAAGCCCTAGTAATCGAGGGGCGAATATGCCTTTGGGAGCCAGGCTGCCGAGAACCATGGGGGGAAACCATAACAAAGGACCAAGTCATTTGATAAAGCCTCTTAAAAGGGGGTGTAGAAAATCATAATGTGTTAAGTGCAACCATGATTTATGATCCCTCTGCATGGGATGCTTATGAGGTTGTGTTATGGGACTGGATTATCAATGTTCTTCACAACCTGAAGAGGTGCTCCTGCATCAAGCAGCGAACTGAGAAGGCATTGGGGTCACACCATTAATTGGCTAAAACTAAAAGAGGGAAATGTAGCTGTAGCAGGCCCAGGAAGACTAATAACATTAAGTCTGAATGGGCAACCTAGCCATCCTCTGATGCTGAGCACCTGGGAGATGACTCCCCAGGTGAGGGCTATGTGGAAAATGAAGCCTGCAGCTAGTACAATCCTAAAAGGAATATATCCAAGTGGAAGAACCCAAGAGCATGCAGATTAAAGTCTGGGCTGAAGGAGCAGATGCACCAACTAACAACTCAACCCCAACCCAGAAGGATTGATGGAACATCATATAAGTGCATGTAGATTGATGAAGCATGCAAATATGGACTGGGTGGAATTAGAAAATCAGAACCTGGTGAAGAGTAAACTCGCAAGCCCCTGCTCCTCAACTGTATTATCGTTCTCATTTTCCATTCCTTGTCTTTGCCTTTCATTGCCTTTGCAATTTTGCCTTTGTGGTAACTTCAGAGTTTTGTTTTTCTTTCATATTTATCATAGGTCCTCGACAAATAGTCTTCAGTGACACATGTGCATACATTACATAATCTTAGGTTTCCAAGGGTTGTAAGAGACTTCAGTAGCTTTCTCCCACTCACAGTACACAGTTTAGAACATTACTATTGTAGAAAAAAAGGTGCTTTATTCCAATTTTTTCCCACCTCTACAGAAATGATCCTAATAAATTATTTTGACTGTCCATATCCTTTTATCTATGTCACACAGTGATTTGCCATATATCATTATTCAGTGACTGTTGTCCCTCTTCGGACAGTTTTTGATTCTCAGAGAAAAGTATTAATGATTACAAAAAAGTAGTTTCTGCTTTGAAGTGTCAAAGAATGACCCATAAACCTAATCTGGATGTTTAAGTGACCTTTTTTTTTGTAACTACTTTATATAATCTAATGTTGGCAAAAACAGACTTTGGCTAAGTAGACAATTAATATTGATCACCAAGATTCCTCGTAATTTGCTTTTTAGGTGATGAGACAGGCTTTGTTTTGGATGTAGTCTTCAGTTATTTACCTAACACTTACATAGTCCAAGACATTGCCAGCTCAGTCTTTGTTACATTGACTTAATTTGTACCCCATGTGAATGACCACCACAACAGCCTGAAGCAACTGCAGGTTGCTCCCAAGTTTTGGGGAACCATAAGGCAAGTAGTCTGTACTCTTGCTTTATACAAATGCAATTTGTGTTTGCTTCTATGGGTTGTGGCTAAGTGGTACCATGTAGACCATAGCAAAACTTACTTTGAAGCTCAAGGCTCTTTGTGCTGAATGCAAATTTTGTTATCACCAGCAAAGAGACAAATACATTGTGCCAAAACCAATTATGCATGTAACTCAAGAATATGCTGACAGAATATTTAAGGTTCACAACAACTCTATATTATTGACTGAATAAACCAAAGTGGAATTTCTCTCATTCTGTCTTTGTCAGCCTGCTTCACACATTATTTTCCATCTTCACAAGCTTTAGCCAATTAAGTTATCCATTTTTTTCCTACAACATTCTCTCATGCACATTCATAAGTCATATACCATACTTTATAGTTAGAAAGAAGTGGGAGGCATTCATGGTTTCCTTGCTTTGCTTTTTGAAAAGCTTATGACGCATAGGGAATTAGAAGCCTAGTTAATCTTAAAATCATCTCCTAAAAGAAATATTATTAAAACGTTGTTTTAAGATTTAATTTACCTTTATATAAGTTTCCCCTTCTGCTGCTTTTTTATTCTTTTCTGGATCCATGGAATATTTATTGTGATATGTTAATTGCCACAGGAAAATGATGAAATCATGATAATTTCTAACTCCCCATATTAGGACGGAAAAATGCTTAGAAACTGGGGACTGCATTTTCCAAGTCTGTAAATAAAATATCTTTATCTGGTATTAGATATTTTTAATTTTGTTATGTGATAACCCTAAATCAATTTCTGTTACAGTTAATTTCAATGAGTTTATATATGGTGGTGGAGCATACATATATATATTTCCTATTCAGAAATATGAATTATAATACACAAGAGTTATTTTTTCTGTTTCTTTAAAAACTTCTTTCCTTGCTCCAGCAGATAATATGCACTTTTCCTTGCCTTTGATAATATAACTGGCAATTAACTTTGAATGCATGCTGCATATGGAAATGAAGATAATTTATATAATTCAAACAGTGTAGAAGCCGCATGTGCATTTGCAGACAGAATTGACTGCATAGTGATATCTCCAGACTGCTATTGTTAGTAATTAGTATGATTCAAAATTATATTTGCTTTATTCCATAAAGCTTGGAAATACTGAAATTTTATTCTTAGAAACTTTTTGCTGTTTTGGGCAACTTGCTAAGTTCCTGTGATAAATACACTATATCATTTTCCTATCTCTTTTCATGTATTGTACTTTAGTAGGAATTTTGTTGGTTTAATTGTAAGAAACAATAAGTACAAGTCAAGTTTCCTTATTCCACAAATCTTTCCCTACCTAAAATGTATTTGGATGACTGAGAGCCTGCAGAAAGTAAAACAGGAAGATATGGAGGAAGTGTGTTAGAAATATGAGCTCCGATAAGGGAAAGAAGAATTAAAGTTATAGCAGTTGGTATCAAAAGATGTGAGGTGATAACTGCAGATCATTCTGTTGCATACAAAGAACAAAACAAGTTGGGTTTGTGTCTTTTCCATATCTTTACCTTTAAGGAGTATTTAGCAATAGCAGTCATATCCTGTAAGGATCCATGTAAAGATATCTGTGTAAAGGAGTGCATCTAGAATGGGTAGAAATGCTACCTAGATAGACTCTAAAGAATATAAGACATCAACGTCATTTGGTTTTGCTCCAGGTCTGTGCCACACAAAAATTCTGCAGTTGAGGGGAAACATCTCACAAAAACCATTTGTTTCCTACAAACTTGGCAAAACTGCAGCTGTGGAGAAAGGAAGTGTTTAAAAGAGGTTGCGGAGAGTCTTAAGATATGTAATTCCCTTACAGAATCATGACAAACTCAGTATTACAAGTGGCCTCTGGAGATCATCTAGTCCAACTCTGTTGCAGAGGTACCTAGAACACGTTGCACAGCAACACATCTAGTCAGGTTTTTAATATCTCCAAGGACAGCAGCTCTACGCATCTCTGGGCAACCTGTTTCAGTGTTTGGTCACCTTCGCAGTAAAAAAAAGTGTTTTCTTATGCTTAGATGGAATTTTCTGTGCTTCAGTCTGCACCCATTGCCTTCAGTCTTGAACAAAATACTTAATAATTGAAGATATTATTTACAAAATAATTCCCCACTCATCTTCCAATCACCACATCCTCTGCAAGAGGATCTCCTTCATTTTGACTGGTTAGTGGTGTTGCTGCTTTCTCCATGCATCAAGAAGATGAGATCAAAACTGCGCGCCATCGGCGAAGAACAAAAGGATTTAAGACTTCTTCAAAAGTTCCTTGATGTCAGCGTGAGTCTTCCCATGAACTCCATTGGACTTGGAGCAAAAATGGCTCTCTGTAAGGCCATTCTGAACTGCAGAATAGAGACAATGAGAGGAAACAGAAGGCTAAGAATTTATCAGGTGGCATTATTAACGCCATATATATATATGTAGGGATAGTGTATCCTGCAAGAAGAATATTCTTTAAAAGAAGTGGCAAATAAAATATTCTAATGTTAGGGAAATATACATATGTGTGTATGTGTATATATATATAAACATAATACAGGCTTTCTTTGCCTACATCATTTGTCTGATGCAGGGAGATAAACTCTGTGCTGGGGAATGACAGTTTCTTTCTTAGTAAAGGTATTCTGTAATAGTTTTAGCATATGTCTATCATTAGGAGTAGTAAGAGAGAGGTGTTTTTCTTTATGCATGAACTATAAAACTTTTATGGGTTAATATCATCACGCATAAAATTGCTTTAAATTGTATTTTAATATTAATCATAACTTATTCATAATATGGAATTTATTCCAATCATTGAAATTTGTAGTACTTTCTCATACTTGATTCTTGTTGCAGTTTTGAAAACATTTCTGATTTAAAATTTTGCACTGTGCTATAAACAGAGAAGATCTAAAGTGGATTAAGAGGCTGCTGGTTGGTATATCTCAAAGAATAATGGCCAGTTAGGAGCCATTAGCAAATAAACATTTTGATTTAGTTTATTTCAACTTCTTGTTGTTGAACAACAATTTTTTTATATGACTTCCCTAGCAGAGTATGAGGTGTGGTTTTTGCTCCTCCTTTTTTCTCCTCTTTCTATTAGTGGAGTGGGAACCTGAATTTACAAATCTACGTTTTCTGAATTGTTTCACTACATAATTCTATATTCACTTCACCACTATAAATTAAGCTAGAAAGTAGTTTGCTTTGGGGATAGAGTCCCTATCACGTGTCTTTATGTGTTTTCCTTTAATGCTTCCCATCTCTCTGTATCTCTGTGCTTTTGTTTTCCACCTGTTGGCTTTTTCAAGAAATTCCTCTAGATAAGGGTGTCATCATGACAAACACACTTCCATGAAACTTGTGGTAAAAGATAAGCACTTAGGATTACTGGTATTTTCTTGTATGTTTCTGTCAAATAGTTCTGGGCTATTTGCTGCCATAGACATGGGCAGCTCAAGCAAGATATTAACATGGAAGGAATGGGATCTTAACTGCAATGCCTTTTTTTGCAAAGTAGTATGCCTATTTTCTACAGTGCTTGGCCCTTTGTTATAGTAAAGGCTGAGGATGCTGTGTGTTAAGAAAGTACACTGGTTTACTAATTTGAATAGCTCCTTAAAGAACTATCTGATCAGTCTTAGCCATGTCAGGTTTTATTGGCCTATAATACTGTTTCATTATAAGGCCTGGAAAATATTATCTAAGGATTCAGCACTGCATCAAAATATTTAAATGAGAATATGTAAACATGAAGTAGGCACCAAGCTTTTATTAAGGTCATGTAAAACTACTTAATGCCAGGATGGGACCTAAAGAGTAATACACTTTAGTCATCAGTGGTGTCTTATATTGCATAAAAGTAACTATGAAAAGCCGAAAACAGTTTGATTAGGTGCAAAGATGTGGCATGGGAGTCAGGGAGACCTAAAGCCTTCTGGAAGCTGTGGCAAAAGGCAAGACTAGACACCTCACGGCATTTAGAATGACTTTAGGGATCACTTTTGGCCTCAGTGAATCCACCCTGTCTTTTCATGGATGGTGAAAGAAATTATGCACGATGAATACATTTTTTGATACCCTCAGTTTTCCCTTCTTCTATATTTTATAATGAAAAGATTAAACTATATACATATTTTTAATTGTCTTGTGTCACTCCTGCAAATGAGGACTTGCTTTCTGGAGAGGAGTGAGTATAGTTTTTTTGAAAGACCTATAATTCCAGCTTTGACTGAAATTCCTAGCTCTTTGAAGATTAAAAGACCAAGAAAGCTTAGATCAGTAAACACTGTAGAGAAGCTAAAATTGCTGTTCATTTTAAAATTCATACATTTGTTCAGTTCCCTGTTTGAAACCTTTATATAGTCCTATAATCAAAGTTCTTTATATAGACACCTGCAGGAATTAAGTATCCAATGTCTGATTCTGCATGACAAAGTGTAATAGGCTTATTTTTGAATTCTGCTTGAGCCCCAGTAACCGATATCCAAGATGCTTCCAAGCCAAGCCTACTGTTTCACCCATTGTGCAAGACACTACCAAATCTTCACCTTTCTCCAGTAAAGCCAAATGAACATTAATACTGTTAGATTTACTTGAAAAGTGGAAAACAGCTTTACATGCAATCCTGGTGCTTAGTCTATTTCTAACAACACAGATCTTTTTATAATAAAGGAAATATTAAGGATAAAGAAAGATTGCTTTGTTTCTTAGCATGAGTTAAAAAGTGAGTTACATCTCACTTCCAGAATCTCTGTCGATAAAGCAGGTCTAATATTGCTGTATTTTACTAAGCATTTATGTGTGCTTTGGAATTTTATGCAAGTGATGCTAATTGATCACTGCACCAGTGCTGCAGGAGAGCTGCATGAAAGTTATGCAATGACCATTTGTGTTTGTGAAACTCCAAACCCCAGAAGCTGCTTGTGAACTGTAATGGTTAACTTCATCATTAGCAGAATAAATAATAATAATAAAAAAAACAGGCTATGATTAGACCTTGGAAACTAGAAGGAAATTAACAAGAGTTGCAAATATATATTAAAAATTATTTATTATGAGACAGTTACATTTCTTGAGATAGAATTCCATTCATCATAGCCCCTGTTTACAATTTTGATAATACTCTGCAATATTCTTGAGTTATAGAAATATAGTTAGACAAAACTTTTTGAGTTATATTAGTTTTTTTTTTTTAATTTACAATTGTTGTGAATTAACCTACCTGAAAGCTTAATCCAGGTGGGAGACAAATCTAATGAAATTTCCTAAATGAATTAAAATTTCTCAGTTAATTTCTCAATGAAGAGTTTTCTATTTTTCTCAATTGAATCTCTTATGTCCATTTTAATATGAATTCCACAATGAAACTCAGAAGGAGCAAAGGAAGGGTTAGCACAAA
>VZSV01000126.1:48525-85933 GCA_013398735.1 Nothocercus julius | reverse complement strand
AAAAAAAAAAAAAAAAAAAAGTGTGTGTCTTGGCAAATACAGTCTTTATATCATTCTGACTTCCTATTTATTTTATTACAAAATATTTGAAATTGGTTATTGTTACAAATAAGTAGCCTAATTTGAGCCTAATGCTGATGGTGTTCCTTACAAGTAAAGAGTCCAGAGCAAATATTTCTATTCCCAAAGAAAATATCCTATTTTCTTTACCATTTTCAAAAATGTAGCAACCACGTCTTGAGAATTGTTCATCAGTTCCAGCCTGCCTTTGTCTCAGTTTTTTCTACTTCTTTCAAGGAAGTTCAAAATTTAGTTCTACGAGCTACCCAAAATTCAATCTACGCTAACATGGTAGGTGTGAAAAAAATCTGGATTTTTTCATTTTATCTAATTTCAGTCTGTCATGTTAAGATTTATATCCTAGCTACATGTCTAGATGGCAGTATAGTCAGTGGAAAGAAATCCCCATCTCTAGGGAACTGCTCTTTTAGATCTTGGGAGAAGATGAATTAGCCCCTCTGGTCTTTTCTAAAGGGAGCAAGACACTACTTCGTATGTAGGCTTCTTCATATAAATTTAAATAGATGAATTCAGGTTGAAAACACAAATCCAAAAAAAAAGTTAGTTTAGACTATGACTTGAAAAATATTGCTGGACTTGTCATTAAGACAAGTGATTCTTACTGGATAAGAGAATTTTGTCACTGTTAGTCCTACCTGAAACTTTAACAAATGATTGATCACCATTAGTCAAAACCAATGCTTACCATGCTGACTGATTATATCCTCTCTTGACACTGAGGTTGGATTAAACTTGCAGACTAAGGAAATTAGAGGTCAATTCCATCCCTAGAAGTAGTCATCTAGTACTATTTCAGTCATCTTAGAGCACCAAAGGGCATAGTTATACCATAAACCCTATTCATATTTGTCAAGCCCATACAAAAAGCTCATAAGTTTAGGTCCCTCAAATAGTGCTAGGAATTTATGTTTAGGCTACTGAATCAATAAGATTCAGATCCAGAAGATATCAATAAGATTCAGATCCACTAATCAGATCCAGATTAGCATGTGCATGTGTCTAAATGTGTGTGAGTGCACATCCGTCTCCCATTATTGTCACTGGATGTATAAGGAGGGCTGTAGTGGCCTAAACATCTGGGGTGAATTCTGGTATCTGGGGTGATTTTCAATGCCGTGCTAGGCTTCCAGTTGCTGCCCCAATGTCATGCAGGAAACTTGTAAATCTGGTGCCATATCTGATAGATTCACGCATATTTCTTGGATGCCCTGTGATGTGTTGTATGATATTAAGCACCTATGCTTGGTGAAGTGACTTATGATCTTTGTCAATACAGTCAATAGGACATAGAAAACATAGAATATACACTTGGTTCAGGGTCTAGTTGTCTAAACACTGCTGTTTTGTGAAATTTTCCGTTCAAGAACAGCAACTGGAGTCCAGGTAGGAATACTCCCCTAGTAAAATGGGCTATTTTACTCCTTCTGTTGCCTAAAATTATACTAGATGCCTATGCTTACTCTACTGAGTCCTGGATGTGACCCAAGATGCGTGTCTGTAGACATCTTCAAATTGAAATCTAAAACCAGGCATATTAGTCATGAGCTGAATCTTATTCCTGATGTTCTTTTCTGTATCACTAGGCATGTGTTCTCTTTTATTGGAAATCTCAAAGTTAGGGATCATCTTTTTAATTTATGCTTTTCTGGACTAAGGAAAGCTGGTGGGTACAGAGATTCTTAGGGACTACAATACATGAAGGCTTAATATATCTCATACTTGAGGATGGTGATCTAGCCCCATGTGTTTTTTTTTTAACCTCAAAATAGTATAGTATATCAGAGCATAAAGTCTGTTATGCAGAGATTGCTACCTAGTACTGTAGAGTGTCTGCTCAAAAACATAGACCTTGATCACTTTAGCAATTTCCTCTCTGATGGCTTCCCACAGAATTTTAAATCAAAATTTTACCTGCTGCTTTATCTGCTTTACCTGTGGTGCTCCAGTATCATAACTATAATATTGATAGAAGATTCCATGGGTTCCCCCCAACTGCTTTGTAGAGCAGACTCTTAAACTCTAATCATTCTCTGTCTCTTATTTTGTAATAAATGGAGACACTAGACAAATTTATCCAAAGCTAAACTCTGTTCATATTGATAGAATAATATCAAACTGAGACTAAGAATAATATCAAACTGAGACTAAGATCCATATCATCTTTTAACTCACTTGCAACTGCAATGTACTTTTAAGTCTAGGCACAAATCTTTTGGTTGAAATTCCGAGGACAAAGAACTAACCTGAAACAAAAACTTAATAATTTTGGGACAGGCCCTTGTAAGTTTTCTGATATTATTAGTTGCCTGAAATAACAGGAGACTGGACTTACTGACCTGCACAGTCCACACTTATATACACAGCTCATACACACAGCCACACTTATACATCATGGCTATTATTTTTTTTTCTAAACAGCATGATATTGTTATCATTATTATTATTATAATCCCTTTTTCATGATTGGTATTATCCAGTTCATTATTTCTAATATATTGCTGTTATTAAGTACAGAACACATAAATATATTTTATATGCAAATATACTTTACTACTGTGTTTAAAAGAGGAGATTTATGATTCCTTCCCCAATCTTTTTAACTTAAAAATCTCTGCCACTCCACATCATAAGAAAGTCTTTTAAAATGAATATAGCTGTTTTCAGAATTGCAGACAAGGCTTCTATTTGTTTTCATAGCTGTGTAGATTTTTGCTATCATGATGAAAACGCTATTTATTCCTAGACAGTTGTTCGCATGGTTTGAGGTAGAAAAAGGAAATATATTACTATCAATAGCAAAAAAAGTATTAGTCATAGAAAGTTTGGCTGTGCTACTGAAACAGAAATATATGTGACAAAATTAATGCAGTTTTGTGATTTGTCAAAACTAAATACGATGGAAAGAGATGCATAGATCTAGAAAAAAAAAGTAAGTTGCAAGGAAGGAAACTCTGTATATCATTTTAAAGGAAGGTTTACCTCAAACCCAAACCAGGTTCCTTAAGGACTCATCTAGCTGATCTTTGAAAGCATTCAAGGATGGATATTTCACAGCATCTCTGGGCAGACTCTTGCAGGACTTCACTACTTCCATAGTAAGGAATGCCTTCCTCATGCCCAGCTGCAATTTCTCTTGCTGAAAATTGTGACCAGTGCAACTTGCCCTTTCACCTGTCACCTTTGAGAAGAGCCAGCTCAATCTTTTGCCTAATCCTCTTCCAAGCAGTGGAAGACAGCAGTTAGGTCCAGTCTTATTTTTCTCTTCTGAAGAAGAAACACAGCTCACCCAGCCTCTTCTTGGGTTTCATATGCACCAGCCCTTTAACCATATTAAGGGACCTCCGCTGGCCTCCCTCCCGTGTGTCAGTCTCTCTCGTACTGGGGACCCTAATTTGGATGTAGTCTTTCAGATGTGGCCTAAGGGAAGAATAATTCCTTAGACCTTCCAGTTAGCAAATTTTACCAGTGCAGTCTAGTTTACTTTTAGTCTTCACTTCCTCAAGACCATACTGCTGATGTAACTTCAAAACTTGTCTTAAAATGAACATCAAAATAAGAACCCATACCCAATAATGTGACTACAATTTTCTCTTTTTAAATGAACTTAAGGCATTCAGAATGAAAGTAGAAACATGCTTCTTTAACCTCCTTATTAAAAAAGTACATTCAACAGTTTTCCTAGGAAATCTACTGCAGTAATTACCATTAGAATATTTTCTCTAATTTTTAGAAATTAGAAAAAATGGGATATGCAAAATATTGTGTTACATTCTTCTCTGAACCTCTTATGTTTCATATCTCCTTTTAGTGTCTTTTTATGTAAAGTAATCTTATTTAAGTGTTTTCACAGATAAAATATTTTCTAAGCTCATGATCATTCTTTCTTTGTGCAATTTGGTAGTTTCTTTATAGAAATATATTGCTCACAAGTAAGCACAGGACTCGCACTGAGAACTACTGATACTAAATAGAAATATTTACTTTACAAGTTTTGCATACAATACTTTTACTTATGCATCATAATTGCTATTAGATGTTTTTTAACAGCATGATATTGTTATTATGTTTATTTTTTCATGATGATTGGTTTTATACAGTTCATTATAATTCTTACTGATACTTTCCTTCAGAACAATTCCTCCCCTCCACTTCACATGCCATTTGCTCTCCATTTTCCATATTATATCCTGGCATAGAAGTCCTCAGTTTCTACTCAGCTTCAACTATTCCGCTCAACTATTCCTGTTGTGTTTTTCAATATTCTTTTCCCCATATGACAAGAGCGTTTTGAATTCTATGCCTAAGTTTGCAGATTCTTCCAATTTATGGCCATCCACTGATTTAGCAAGCTTAATCCATTCTCTGAAACTTTTTTGAAAATAGCCAGTTTACTAAGAAATAAATATGAAGCATTACAGAGAGTTTTTGATATATCATTATATTTACTTAACATTTACTGTCTTTATTTTTAAGGTAGAAAATATTAAAATTTGTATTTAAAAATTGTTAATAAAATATGATTACAACGGCTATACGGCAATTTTATCTTTAAAATTTCTTAGAAAATACTAAACAAATTCAAAGAAAGAATTACAAAATCCTATCTGCTCACTAGCAAGATAATAAAATGAAATATTTGCATAAGGTTAAGCAAAGAACAAAACCAGTTTAGGAAAGAAAGTTTTTTTTTTTTTTTTTTTTAAAAAAAAAGATTTATGAGCTGTGCCTCAGTGAAGTAATTGAGAAATTCTGCTTGACTTATTTAGGATGTTGTTGGAACTAGATTAACTACTTTGTTACTCCAGGGTTACAGGGCTATTTTAACCGATTTGTTTTCTTTGGGTGCGTGCAGTATAAATAAATATAGATTTTAGTTTAATCAGTGGACATTCCTCCATTTCTATTAGATTTAGGAAATCAACACAGCAGCAGCTCCACTGATCAGAAAATAATGTTTTTCACATACAGTTTACTTTAGAGGGAGATGATGTAAAGACGTGTGTGTGACCTGTTATTCAGAGAGATGTAATATATGTTCATTAATCTGCCTGATAGACCAGGGGGGAAAAAATATCCCTGGTTGTGCAAACATTTTGTTTAATAAAGTTCACAATATTCTCAGCCAAGCTTAGACAACCTTAGACAAGGCCTTTTAAATATTTGATAATTATTCCATATAATATTTTTCCCTTAAAAACCAGTCCTTCTTGCAGCCTTTCTCATAAATCATGTTTCAAGAACATGATTATTGGTGTACACAAATGTACGCAAAGCAAGCTAAAGTAGGCTCAGGAGCACTATAGTAGTAAAATTGATCAGGTATTTTGCTAATGGAAAGCAGTCTGAAAATCAATGATAGTCAGCAAAAAGAGTGCATGATTTGCCAAAGTATATTGATACTAAAAGGCATATAAACTTCACTATCCAGGTAACTTTCTTTTCATTTACAATGACTTTTAATGAAATTTCTATTCATAATAAAATGTGCAAATCTTAATTATTCCTAGTAACGGGACCAACTTCAAGGTTATTCTGTATCATATGAATATCTCCATTGTTTAAAACACAAACTTCAAAGAATTCTTTGGAGACCTAGTTCTTTTTATGTTTTCATTGATTTTTTTTTTCTTTACCATTCAAGATTCAGTTATAAACTGTAGAAAAAAGTTGTCAGTTATCCACAGGAGATTTGTGGCCCTTTGAGAATAAAGTTGCTTGATAAACCATAAATGTGATAACCTTTTGATTCTGCCTCAGAAATATTTCACTGTGGTCTTTTCAAGAAAAGTGAAAATTGTATAAATCAAATTACCAATGAAAGTCTCTACTCCCCTCTTTAGCAGTTTATTGCAAACTTGGCTCTGTTACAGCTCTAGTCTACTGTTGAGTTTTAACAGATACATGGTGATTTAAAATATATTGTCCACATTTCCATTTTAAGGTCCTGTGACATAGGGTATACAAGTGATACAGAAGCATTGGAAAGAAAAAACTAAGCCTAAGACTAAGATAGCTGAAGTAGAAATGAAGACAGATTATGGGGCAAATTATCAGCTGAGGTAAGTGGGTGACACTCTAGAGAAATCAATGAAGATAACTCAGTAAATGTAACTTAAAATCACAGCACAACATATCTTGCAAAAGAGATACCTTTGTTTACATTCTACTATTTATGGCCTAGTTGAGCAAAAGATTTGTTTCTGAAGAAACAGCTCTGTTTTGTTCTGAGAACAAAATCTTTTGGAACAATGTTGGAATGCTGGAACTATCCTTGCTTTTAAGAGGAAGTTTCTATTTAAATGGTTATATACATCAAGGAGAAAAGGCAGACTGCGAAGATTTAAGGAAAAATTGTAGGGCATGAAAGGTAAAAAGATGGGGAGAGAATGTAAAATAAAGAGAAGCTGGGTTGGCTGAATACAACCTAAAATCGATTTAGGTTTAGGGAATCGATTCTTTATCTTTTTTGATTTTGATTGAATTTCCTTCCCGGTATAATCCATTCTACTTGCTTGATGAACATATGTCTACAAAGTGCCAAGCTAGTCAAGATTATGCATTGTTTTGCCATCTAATTTTCCAGTCCTTTTTTCTCAGTATTATATGTCATCACTGAATTTAGTCCAGGGTCTTTGGCCATAAGAGAGCAAAAGATGAGCTTCTGGGAAGGAAGCCTACAAGATTCCGCTCTGCTCCATGTTTCTTTAACACCCCATCAATTCACTTCAGGCGAACATATTTTTCAAGAGCAACTAAAGATTATAGAGTGAAAGCAAATGGGTTTTTCAAAGTGTCTAGACACAAAAATCTAATTAACTTCTATCTCAAGTGCCTTTAGGCCTCTCTGAAAATTCTAACCTTGGAAAAAAATCAACATATGCAAACTTGGACAGCAAAATTGAAATCTTTTTTTTTTTTTTCATTATGCAAAATAAAACAGACTTATTGTTCGTATTTTGGTTTTTATTTTTCTATAGAAAAATGACCAATACCTTTGCATCCACTGCTATGCTTGCTTTTCATGCTTCTTCCTCTATGCTGCAGTTATTATTGATTAGCCACATTCTTTGCAAAAACAAAAAAAAAGTATTTAAAGTAGTCTTTACATTTTGATTATATACACTTCACACCTCTTGTGATTTTATTATGTGAACTTGCTGTTGCTGTGTATTTCAGATCAGCCATCAACAATTTCAGTCTGTAACCTGCAAATATTTTATGAACAGAACTCTCATTGAAATGACTCCTGTCCAGATTTGAAAAGAAAAAAAAAAAAAAAGAAAGAGAAAAAAAAAGGAAACTATGGGGAACTAAAATCAAGCTTAACTTGTATTCATGAGACCCACTTGAAAATGTCAATCCTGAAAACGTCTATTTATTTATTACTTTACACATGCCTAAACTTGCATAATCACCTCAACAAAGTTTCTCAGGCACTTAAAAATGTGCTTCCATCTATGTCTAGAAGTGTCATGACATTGGTAGCTGCATTGGATTCCTGCTTCTTTTTCAAGGACTGTTTGTATAGTAGCTGATCCTATTTTATATAAATTGGCCACTCATAGAGAGGAAATTGAAACCTGAGATCTTGCTCTGACCACTGAGCCATTGAATTGTGGTCTTTATGGCTCTTATTTAAACTTCGTGGGTCTTTATTTTTGCTCCATGTAATGTCACAAATTCAACAAGTGAAAAAACAAATATTCTTCCGTTCTATCTCTGGCTGTCAAGAGCCTGCCTTTTGGCACAGCCATGAAATTCAGAAATGCAATTTAGATTCCACCAATGTAAAGAAGGAAGTGAGTCTAGCCTTCTGATGACCCTTGCAAAGCTGTAGTGTGATTTTACTATAATGTGATGGTGACCAGAAAGCTCCAGCCTGTTCTCAAAACATTAGAGACTTGTCATCTTTAAAGAAGAAAAAAGTAAGAGAGTCAATTGTTTACCAGGAGAGGAGAAGGCTCTAGAGCGAGTGTTGTGTGTTAAATGCTCCAGTTCCTTCATCATCTTGGTAGCCCTTTTCTGGACTCTGTCTAGAGGACTCTGTCTACCCTGCTCATATTTACTGGGGAGTCCGGCACTGCACCCAGCACTCCCAATGCAGCTTCATCAGAACTGAGTAGAGGGAGATGATCACCTCTCTCGACTTGATGGTAGTGCTCTTCATAACACACCCAAGGTACCATTGGCCTTCTTGGCGACAAGGGCACATTGCTGGCTAGTGGTTAGCCTGTTGTCCTGCAAGACTCCCTATGTCTTTCTGTGCAGATCTGCTCTCCAGCAGGTCACTCTCCACCCTGTCCTGGCATGGGTTTATTCTTCCCCAGCTGTAGACTTGGCATGTCTCTGTTGAACTTCAGGAGATTCTGGTCAGCCCATTTATCCATCCTGCCAAGGCCTCTTTGAATGGCTATACAGAAACCTGGTGGTTTCAAAGGTAATTGAAAGTGGTTTCACAGTGACACTGTCCAGCATTCACACTGGCACTTGCACTCCCAAGTGTGCATCCAATCATGTCCCATGGACTTGTGTATGTCCAGTTTGATTATATGTTCCCTAACTTCAATCCTCCTACAATAAATCTTCAACATGGACTTTCTCATTGGTTTTAGGGGTTTGAGATTGCAGTAGGCAAATCTTATTGTTAAAGACCAAGGCAAAAAGGCATTCAGTACTCACACATTTTCTATGTCCTTTGTCACTATGTTCGCTGCCCAGGCAACTTTCACTGGGCACTAGTCTTCCTTGTGTTGCTGATACATCTGCAGAATACACTTCATATGCCTCAACAGTTTCAACTCTAGATATTTTTGTGTCTTTCTAAGTCATCCTGGAACACTCAGGCAGCAAGGCTTATACCATTTAAGTCATTGGCACTACCTCTTTAGATTCAAATGATCAGTGTGTTGGACATTAGATTTGATTAAGATACTGAAAGCAAGTTGCTATTTGTACTGACAAGTATAGGGTACGTGCCACTGTAGTTGGCAGAATTATTATATATTCTTTTGAGTTTTGTTTTGTTTTGTTTTCATAGAATCATAGAATCATAGAATGCTTAAGGTTGGAAGGGACCTCTAGAGATCATCTAGTCCAAACCCCCTGCACATGCAGGGTCACCTACAGCATGTGGCTCAGGACTGCATCCAAGCGGGTTTGAAGATCTCCAGAGAAGGAGACTCCACAACCTCCCCGGGCAGCCTGTTTTGTTTTGTTTTGTTTTATTCCTCACTGATACATCAGATTTGGATATTGCTTTCAATGACCATTAATGACTCACAGACACCGAAGCCAAATTCTCAGATTGAACAATATAACACTTAACTTTGAGGTGTCCTGCCACCTAAAGGAATCTTCTATCCTTTGTAATCGCAAAGATTTAGTATATGATTCTGTGAAAGAACAAAAGAAAATGTGGAAAGGAGAATAGGGCATGAGAAACCGCTTAAAGTGCTCAGGGAAAAAGTATTAAATGATCTTCAAACTGTATCTTCTAAATCACAGAAGGTTCCCTTGTACATGACAAAATCTCTATCTCCCTTTTATATTTTGCTCTCAGTCCAAGTTGACTTGAATGTATGTTTAAAAGAGATTTCGTCACTAGTACTGACTCAAGCAGGACTGACAGTAGTACCGCATGTCTAAAAGCAATACACACTTGTGTTTTGAAAGCAGACCAGCATACATAGTGCAGTAACGACGAGATCATACAGACCCTGCTCTATCCCTAATAAAGAGTAGGCATCCCTTAATTTTTTCCACAAGGTACCAATAGATTTGACCTTACCATACTCTATTGAGAACTTGCATTTTCCTCCAAACTCCCTCCTCCATCAGTGCAAAACTTGACTTGGTACCAGAATTTTGTATAAAATAAGCCAGGGAACTCAAGTTCCTTTGTTTCTCCAGTTTGGCGAGCAGCACAACACTTGCAGCAATTTAGACAAATATGGTCTAGTGCCTACTTTCCAGCAGCTGGAATTCCAGAGACATTCACTGTGACACGCTTTACATACTACACATAAATACTGCTTTGTACGTTTGTTGATTGTTTGCTAATTTACTAAGTATACTTATTTGGCAGACACATATACCAATAATTATCTTGATTGTGCATTTATCATGTGCATGCTACCCACCAATGGACCTTTTGAAACAGTCTTTGTACTTGGTTTTCAGAAAGTCTTCCTTGAGTCGCTTGAACTGCAGCCCTTTATTTTAGTTAGAGTCAGCATATCTGTGCTTGATTCTTCCCATTATACAGCCCCTGTCTAAACTAAGAGCTTCCTTGGTAGATACTTTTTTTGTACAATTTAATGATCAGATTTTACATCTCTATGCCAGAGGCTTGGGTTCATAACTGCATCAAAAATGAGAATGTTGGTCCAGGACTTTTGTGGCTCTAGTTTCAGCTGAGGTTTTTCAGGACTGTGCTAATTCATGGCTTGTTTTTCCATATATATCTACCAGTGAAACTTTACTGGTTTAAAGTTTGCTGAGATGAGACACCTATTTTATAAGCCAAAAAGCATATTTATTTATTTATTTGACTGTGAATCTGAAAGGCATTAAAGCTAGCATAGCCTTACACACCTAGGAATTCAAGGACTGGAAATATACTTACATTTTTAAATCTGTGATAATTTTCAGAAAATGAGATACAAGAAAGAGCTGTGTGCTTTGATAAGATGAACACTTTCTTTTTCAAGCAATACACTTTCAAACTGGACTGCAGCACAAAAGTGCTGGCCATACTGTCACTTTGTACCTGCTATAGTATGTAGTTCTGCGGCAACAAAAGGAGAGGAACTGGCTTTACTTTGAGAAGACTCCCCCTTCAATCTAGTCTAGTTTAAGTTAATATTTGTAAAACAGCAAATAGAGTACTAGTCTTACTAGAAGTACTAGTCTTACTAGAGCAGGACAACACTTTCAGTTTACGTTTGAAAGAGGATTTTTAGTAGAAAGCAAAGTTCAACTATCATCAGTTTTGTCTACTAATATTTTGTGAGATTCAGGAAAATGAAGATCTAGAAGGCCTTTTTCATAGTGGCAGGTGTCTCTCAGCAGGTGTTTCTCTAGGAGGAAGGTTCAGAATGAAGCATTTTCTTTTTGGTAGATTCCCTTACAGAGGCATTTGCTATACTTAGTATGTATATTATTTTCTGATATTATTTTTTGGATGTTATTATATATTTTAACTTGATTTAATTCCAGAAATGAGGTTGGTGTCTAGTTTAGACAGCACCATACAAAAGTCCTTCCTCTTGCTCCTAACAAACAATGAAGAATTCAAGTGCTGAGGGTGAGAACATAATTGAAGGAGTGTTGAATCAGAATGAAACTCAGGAAAGAGCTATGTATTTTGTTAAAAGGAAGCTTTCTATCACTTTCTCCCTATATAAACTCAATATATTTCAAGTCCTAAGTCTGATACTTTTAAATTAATCACAAATGGATACAAAATTCTGGTATAAACTGCCTTGAGATATATCTAAACTACCCAATCTACTTACCAATATCACATTTCTACTTCAGTTCTTTTTCCATTGCAGGATAATTCAAATAGGATAGCTGCTATGCTTATTCCTCACTTTTCAGTGTATTGCAAGCTACAGTCATTTATTCTGTGGGCAGGCCCAAGACAAATGTCTGCTTCTATTTGTGCATGTATGTATGAATGGCCATCTGCATAAACATACAGATCCATACATGAATTTACATATATCTACATATATATACACATATATTTTCCTCCCTGAAACTGAAACCATTGTAGATAGTGACATGGAATAAATTGGAAGGAATTCTGTTTGCCAAAAGATTCAGCTTGCCAAAGCACTTATAGAAATGTATAGCCTTGTATTCATGATTTTTATCATCCTTTTTATCACTATATCAATCTTTATCATCCACACCTCAGCAGCAATTTTTAGATTAGTTTCCATGTCATTGATGACAATGTTAAATAGAATCAAGGCTAAAAACAGCCCTTTTGAAATTCTCCCTTTTCATATTGATGTGACTGTGACATTCACAATTATATTTGGAGACTGTATAATCTAATCTTAAATGTGGTGTATAACGCCAATTCTTCATTATAATGTAATGTTTTTAAAGTCAATATTTTTGAAATGTCTGAATGTTTTTACTGTTTTTAGACAAACTAATAATCTCAAACCAAGTATTCAGATTTCCTTGTCATTTTTCTTTTCCATAAAATCTCTTTCATTCTTCATTTATTTATTAATTTCTAGTTGTTCTGTATAAAACTGATATTACAGTGCGAATCTTGGGTCATCTGAGTATGCTGCTCTCCATTGTTGGATATTGACAGTAGGGTTGTGCCAAGTATTTCATATCTCTAGTGTCGAAAATGTACAACAGCAGAATGGAAATCTTCCCAGTCAGCTCTTTTTTAAAAAGTGTTTGTTCTTTCCTTACAGATTGTCTCCTGCATACTCATGTGGTAGCTTTTATTTCTGTAATGTGATATAGAATCTGAATGAGATGCCTTTGCCTATAATAATTTTTATTGTCTCAAGCAGATAAAGTGATGATTGCCATATCAGCTCTCAAACACTATAATCAGATTACAAATTTGGAGTCAAAATCATATAATGTATCCATGCAAGAGTGTACTGTTACAGTCTGCAAAACATGGACAGAAAAGACTAATCTGGCTGAGTTCTGAGCTCCTAATATTTCTATTAGCATATACAGGAAGGATGACTTTTCCAATGGCATAGAGATATTAGCAAAAATTCCTTTTTGCAGAATAAGAAAATTCCAACAGAATTGTTGGCATTATGAAATATTAAACATAACAGAAAATTTAAAGAGCAGGCAAATTTAACCTTTATGAGGAGATGACCTTTCGACCTCTTTCTTCAGGCCATCTCAACTAATGAAGAGAAGTTCTGCCATGTCTGGTGACCTTATGAATCTGTTTAAAGGATGGAGATCCGTGCCCTTTAATTCAGTCTAGAAAATAAAGTTGCAGTGGGAGCACCTAGAAATTCTGTCCTTTTGTGCTGACACACAAGATACAGCTCAGCATCTTTATTCTTCTCGCTGAAGAATCACCTAAGCTGGCTTGAATAGAGATTCTTAACTACCAAAGTATTAGTAAACCACCATTTTAAATAAATGTAAATAGTGAGTAAAGAATTAATGCTCTTAGGGCTATTAGTTAGTTAACAGCTAGCTAAAGCTTTTGGGTGACTTTGTATAATACATAAAGCCATCTCATATTCTTCCAAGCTACATAACAAATCAGGTGTTTCTAATAGTATTAATAGTGGATAGAAAAGTTAAGATACTGTTAGCTTCAGAACATCCTTCTATCCTTTCAACCAGTGACGGATCAAAGTAAAGCAGTTTTGTAATTTTCAGCCAACATTACAACCACCAAACTTTGTTTAAACTGTTCTTATCTCCATTTCAACTGCAAACAGACAATAACGATGAAAGCAATAGCTAGAAAATACAGATTTTTTACTGTAAAATTGAAAATCTAGACAGATACAAAGATCCTTATTTGAATTTTATTTCCACATATACTGGCTTGTCAGAAGTAGAAAATAATGAGGAAGGCTAAGAAAATCAATTGAGCTATTGACTGTTCAAAGAAGTGTGACAAAGTAGACTGACATGTACCTGTTAGATCCCTATTATGTGACTGGTGGCACAAAAGTGATGATATTCCTGCTGCTAAATTGATTTCTTTGTCACAGAATGACTGTTCACATGTTAAAGCTTTATAACTTCCTAAATATAGCTTAAAGTGATTAACTGCTGCAATTAGTGGCAAGCTTTTCCTGTTTGGTGCCATGAGAACATCATATATGTCCTAAACACATTACCCATTCATGATGAATTAGCTAAAATTTAGGAATAAACATACAATTTGTATAGAGACATTATTTCTTTATTTTAAACTTCCTTTTCTTCATTTATTTCCACAAGATTATGGTCTTTTTCCACACCCAAATGCACTCTGCTTTTATTTTCTCCCCAGCTGCCAGAAAGCTACGGCCTAGTCATAAGTCTTGCCAAAAGAAGTTGGTCCTCTCACAGTAGGTGATATAGACATGAAAAGATAAACTTGACAAGAATATAAAAAAAATGGTTAACTAGACTAACTGCAGAATGTGTTTTAGAGTACTTCAGGATGCACTTGGTAACATAATGCCATTTGTGATAGAAATAGCTTTATGGTTGAAGTTTTAACAGTCATGGGAATTTTACTGTCATGGGAATTTTCAGAATGCTCTCTTTTTCATTTTAAATATAGATTTTATGACAAAATAGAGTTTTTACAAAAATGAAATTGCTGAAGTCAAGAAAGTTAATGAATAAAGTGAGGGTCTCTTTGCAACCCATTATGCTCTGTTGTGAGTCTTGCCTGGGGTCCTAGTCGATGGGATATCTTTTCCTTTCAAAGGCCAAAAATAGGGAAATGCAGTTGATGGAGGGGCAGAAGCAGGTGAGGTCCTGTGCAGAAACAGCTCGTGTGAAGGAGAAATTGATTTCTATATCCCTTTGAGAGGCAGAGCTCAGATATTCTTCCATTTCTGAACACAGCAGTACTAGTCTTTCCAAAAGGAGTAACAATTCCACATTTTTTTTTGATTGCTTTTGCTTTTAAAAGCATAGTTTTTATTTGAAATTCATTTGCTGCCTATATGCTCTTTTTTTTTTTTTTTTCCTGTTTTTCTCATTTTGTTTTGTAACCTACTCAGCAACATTTTACCTCCTTATTGGCCACAACTTAACCAAGACACGTCAATTCAGACTCTGCCCCAAGCTCTGAGGCTTTTGCCCCGGCCCCTCTTCATTTTGCAGCCGTCCCTGAGGAGACTTGACCTGTGCACGTCCCTGGTGGAAGTGCAGTGCCTCTGTCTACCTCCTTCTCTCCCTGCAATGAGCAACATCTCCCCATTTGCTTCTGCATTATATCTGCATGTGTTATTTTTCACTTTGGAGATCCTTGTCTCTAAGCAATTTTCTTCTTCTCTATCAGTGCACCTCTCTAGCAATTACTTTGTCCCCTGACCCTGTAGCCATTGCCTTCCATCCAGTTCCCTGCCTCATGGTATGTGATTTCAAGCATTTTATATCACACTTTGAACTTACATTGATACTGCTCTGCCTACATCTCTACTGCTGTTCTCTCTATTCCTGTGTTCTCTCCTCTGACTGCTGCTACTCCAGTACTGCTTTCACCATTTTCTATTTTTTCCTTACCTATCACCAGTGTCTTACACATTTTTAACAGCCTCCTCAAGCAAGCTCTTTAATCTAGCCTGGACAATGTAGTCTTTCCAAGGGTGCCCACCAATGCCACCTCCTGTCTAATTGCATTTCTCCCGGGTCTTTAGTTTCATGGTCTGTTTGACTCTCCTTTCTTGTTTCCTTGATATCATCTAACAATACTGAAAAACATACTTAGCTTGACAGAATTCTTTATGGAGAACACAGCATCTATATGCATGTTATGGTATGCAAAAAGAAAAACAATAAATACACAGAAATCTAGTGGTTCGGTATAATGAGAGTGCTATACTACCGATATGTATGCTACCTATACCACTGAATGAGAGTGCTTTGCTACCCTATATGTGTGGGGTGTTTTGGGATATATTTTGGGGTATATGATAGGTGTATTTCCTAATTGATATAGCTTAAAAGATATTTAATACTGTCCATAGTTTTATGGAAACCTAAGTGCTTACTTTAATCTTTCTTACCTAGTCTGTCATCTTTGTAGCCATCATCTTTGATACCGAGGAAACCAGAGCTAACATCACTGACCTGAAGCTTTGCAAAGATGGCATATACCATCCTTAAAATGGAAACATGCTTGTTCTGAAACCACCGTCTTCATTATTCTGGTTCTTCATTGTCCTTTAAATGCCATTATTCTGTGTTCTAGGCTGGAGCTCTGCTTATTTGCTTTGATTGTGTTCTTCAATCATTTATTTCAAACCCTCACTAAAATACAGGGATCTTCTGGTATCATCTATACTTCCTGAGAATGAATGATATCTTCCATCCCAAAAGATGGGAATAAAATCCAAATCAGGCAGTGAAGGCATTTGACCTAGAGCTTTGCATAACTATATGAGGGACTTAAAAAATAGTCAGTTTATTATTCTGATAGGAGTCTTATAAGGTATCTCTATATTGCAAATATGAGGCTAATTCCAGTCTGTGGATCTATAGCCTGTCTGCCTACAGCTCCACTTCAGGACAAGACATGACCATGCACCGTTTCGTTCCCTTCAGGGAAAACTGGGCCAGGAAAGAGCCACAGGACACAGTGATGGATCTTCCATTCCTACCAGGATTGAAATGGAGGGCTCAGTGCAGAGCTCACAGGCTGTGACATCTGGTCATTGCCTCTCAGTTTGAAAGATATCACTCTAGCTCTGATATAAGCACAGAGTATTATCAAGAGCTCAGAGTACTTGCTGGATAAGTAGAGTGGACGTCCTACCAAGAGGAAAAAAAATGGAGACGAAAATTAAGGCCAGCTTGTGAAAATCTCTCTTCTAGAGACTGCAGAGTGAGTTCTTTCCACAGTTTCATGAATTAATGAGCAAATAAAGCAGGTTTTTGTTTTTAAACAGATCATATTACTGACTGTAGATTAGTAAGCAATGTCTGATTTATCACTGGAGACTTCTACAGAAGATACCTAATCGAATTCCAGTTCTTTTTCCCACAAATGATGGAATTAAACATGCTGTCTCTTGCACTTTCAAGCAATTTCACTTCTCAGCACAGTCTACTGGGATGTAATATACCCAGAAAGAATCATTTGTTTTTAAAACACTAATAGCTATTAATAGTAACTTAATATTTATGCTGCTGATTAAATACTGCACATAGCTGGGAAAAAAAAGTATCAATGATAATGTAATTTTCAAAAATTTTCTAAGCCCTTAATTGTTTTAGTATTAGAGGATAATTTTATTCAGTAATAAATTTCTTCAGCAAAATTATATGTCTCATGAGATATGATCTAATTAATTTTTAAAGAAAATATTTTTGCAAAATATATGATTTTCACTCAGTCTTTCCCAGCTCTGTCTACCAGATATGTTCTTCTCTATTTAGGTTTTTCTTTGCTGTAAACTCTCTTTCTTTCTCTTTGCTTTCAGCATAAGGTCTTACAACATAGGCAACTGTGTTGTTGGGATTTGCTTAGAGAAAAGGACAGACACACTTTCAGTATGCGGCAAATAAAGGAGTTCTTGAGGATAATGAGTTGTCATTAAAATGCTATAGCTGAAACTTCGGAGAGAAGACACCTGGATCCAAATTAGATCAGTTTTGTTCATTATGCTAAGAATATCTCAGTTCTTGACTGGCAGCAAGTTGCTATGTGATGTAAGGTTATATTTTTATGCAGCTTGTTTTTTCTTTTCGCACTGAGCACTCTCAACTTGCGCAAATAGAAGCCTTACCTAAAGACTTACAAAGAACATACATAGCTTATAACTAAAGAAAGTAAAGAGCTTTAGACTCCTTTAAAATCAGTAATCAATCAGATAATAAATTAAAATAAAATCAATCAAATAATTTAAAACTAATAATGAATTAAATCAGTAAAAACCTCAGCTGATTTTCCTATGGATTTTTGTTTCTAATTATGCCTTTTTCCTTTAGAGTGTTATATTCTGACTTATTTGAGTGGCATCCACAGAGCAAAGTCATTGTTTTATGCTTCTCTCTATTAAGTGTTCCTCTTCTGAATGGCTTTGGCCTTTGTGCTTCACCTCTTAATTATCAAGACTTGAACCCATCAGTGTGGGAGACAACGTACATGAGCTATTTAACATATTTTGCTACAAACATCTTTTAGGTTTGATGAAACTGGAAAATAATTTCATTAAATCCTTGGGAATGTTCCAATAATAGTAATTTAAATAATTTCATTCTAAAATGAAAGAAAAAGAAAAAAACTTTATTACGGAGATTTTTCATTATTTGCTGCATGTGGTTAAAAAATCTTTGAATGTTGGGAAAGGACCAAATTGTTAGCTCTGTCAGCATACCCAGCATACCTAAAAAGCCATCTTTTATTTGGAATGCTTCCTTTACATGGTAAATTAGTTTTTCTTTTGAATACAAAAGCATGGATTACCAGCTCTCAGGACACTACGCACTGCAGTGAACAATTATTTTTCTCCCATTCAATTAAATTTGAGAAATTTGATAGGACATTGAACTAGGCCAAAAAATACACTGATTTTGTCCATGCTTCTGTGAAAATGTATCTTTATGAAAAGTCGCTAAGCTGCAAAAGCTATAAATACCTTGGCTAATATTGCACCACATCTCACACAGTATATGTGCAACAAAGAAACACACTGCATAAGCAGGACCAGAATTTATCAGTAGCTTCACCAAAATACAAAAAGCAGTTCTTATAATTAGTCCAATTACGATGGCACTAATGGTCCAAATTGCCTAATTTATAATTCATAACCAAAAAAAAAAAAAAAAAAAAAAAAAAAAAAAAGCCACCCTTATTAACAAGACAGTTAATATTTTAAGATTTTTATTTGTTTGTTTTTGCTTTTTCTTTTTTGATCCCTCTCCTAGTATGTCTCTTCTCCTCATGGTCCAGCTAGTTTTCCTCTAGTATTCCTCAAGGAGAACTCAGTAGGTGGGAGTTTACCCAATAAAACTTTAGAATGACCACAAGGATTTTTGATAAAATTCACTTCCTTATACATAATTCCTCCTCCACTAACTCTGTCTGCTGCAGTATTAAATGAGAAAAGCAGTAATAACATTTTGCAAGCAATGGTGTAGCAATCTGAGACAGGCTACATTTCTGACAACAGACTTGAGACAATAAGGTTTTCTATGCAGTAACACTTCCTCTACTGCTGTTTTGGGAATTTCTTGTCATTATAAATAGCATTGTGCTTTTATTTTCAAGCAAAATCAGTGATGAATTATACTCATGTCACAATCAAATTCTTATCCTTCAGCAAATATTTAGAAATTATAACTAATCTCAATCTCTAAAGAGAAAATTCAGAAAAAAAGAACTACTTCATGGTCAAATTTTCTGAGTTTATACCAAAGTGATGGGTTTCTCATATACATACACACATATATATATATTTAAAGCAAAATGCCTTTCTGAAGTGTTTTTAACTTGTATCCACTCTTACAATTTTTTTGCAATGCATTCTAAACCACATAGATTTTGGCTTTTTAAGAAAACAGATTGCATTATGAATGAGCATTTTTCCAAATTAAAAATACTCTTCATTAAACAAGTCTACAGAGAGCATATGCATGTTTGTGCATATATGAGTATTTGCATATTTCTAGTATTTCTCTCTTCAAAAATATTTATACTGAGAACAACTCGAGTTTATGGTGTGAGGTGTTTGGTGACAGCTGTTCTCATTTGGACAGTCGTTTTGTTCTAAGTAGCGTATTGTGTAAGTATCACATTTATTCCTGGAAAAAGGAGAACATTAACAGAATATTTGTAAATGAATGCTTTATACTTTTAAAATTATAATTGCATGGATTTTATACAGACATCAGAGAGCTGTATTTTCATTCTGCACAATATAGCAATTATGGGAAATGTACTAAAGAGGAACAATGAGCTCACGCTTTGCTGTTTTGTATAACAAAGGCCAAAGATATTGTTTTTATCTTATCTGCTTGTATGCTAAGGCTGAGGTCCAGAGCTGCAATTTACTGGGGATTGAAGAGGCAACCACAGGGATAAGAATGGCTCTGTAATGCTTGCCAGGATACACTGATGTCCTTCCCCTCTCCTAAGACTCTTGTACCTACTGCAGGCGGATCCAGCAGCTTCTGCAAAGGTGGCTGGATTCTGGCAGCCCTTGAAAAAGCTTTGCAGGAGATGATGCTAAAGACAGCTGGAGTTTGAAGTCTGAAGTTTCTTGAAGTTTTATCCCCAGACACTGAAGCTTTGTAGTAATTACACTGAATTTTTGCACCTACATAGCACTCCAGAAACATTCATTTTTTTAATTGTCAAAAACTATCTATGAGTGTTACCCTCACAGGACAGACTTGCAGAACGCAACACAGAGATTAATCCAGCGCCTCTAAAATTGCCTGTGCACAGCTGTAGTTGTGAATGACACGCTACTTCCTCCTTCCTAAAAATACCAGAGGAGTCATGCTTAAGTCCCTCTCTGAGCCTTAAGGTTCATTAAATTTAATCTTCTGCCACTTTATTTTTCTTTTATACCAAATTGGCTGAAATAACAAATGTGTTATACTTCATCTTAAATTTTTAAGAACTATTCCTACAAGGAAGTGATCAGTTGAATAAACTAATTTAGCTTTTTATTTATATGTCATTTCTACATTGATCTGCAGGAAAGAAATCTGAGATTTTAAATTAAAAACTCATATATATATAAAAAAAGAAAGCTTTCTGACATTTCTGAAATCTGTATAAAGGGCAGATAACGCTAAAATTCAGAACTTCTAGGATATTACTAGAACATACCAAGAAGGACATCATAAATTTGCCTTTCCCTGACCCTAAAGAATTTTATTAACACTCTTGAAAGTGCCAGTAGTGTTCTCTAAGAAGCGAATTCGTATCAACTCTGGATGAATTGATACTGTCTGGGTTTATTCTATTTCTGTAAATAATATTCTAACAATAATTCATTAAACTTACGGACTACAAAAAAATCTAAAGTGTTTTCATATATCTCCAAGCCAGAGTGACAAGCATTCACCCCAAGAATAACATCATTTCCAAACACATTATTTTTTCAGTAACTATCAAGGCATTTGCATATGAATTATATCTTGAAATAATGAAAAGTTTTTACCAAAGAACTGAGCCTTGTTGGGAAAAAGTATTTTGCTCACAAGGAGCCAATGATTTACTTCAACTTAAATACTGGGAAAGATGTTAGTGTTTTCTATTTATTGTCTAGACAGAAACATTACTACCTCTAAAGTTGGGCAGGGGAAGTCAATAACGCTATAGGCACAATGTTACAAACCGACATGCAGAATAAGTGACGGATTACAAGACAGTCTTGGAGAAGCAAGGACAAATGTCTGACCCTGAACATAACCTGCAAAAAGCAAATCACTCTAGAGAGACAGATGCATCCTGCAGTCCAGATTGCCTTCAAAAAAAGCAACACTCCTCATATGGGTCTTGCCAGACAAGTAGCTTTCAGCTGGTTAGTCAGGTCAGTGTTATTACAGCTTGTTAGCTAAATGTCACAGATAGACTCTATAATAGACTAAATATAGCTATCGCTCTTTTTCTTCCCCCTGTATATATACCTCTATCTCTAAACACTGAAGTGCTTTATCTCAGTGAGCTTTAGGACTGCTAAAGATTAATTCTCCTCTTTTAATGAAATGTTTGTCTGACACAAACATGCAGATTATATAGGAGAAGCAAGACACCAAGTATCCCTCCCACAGTTCTGGAGCGGTTCACAAACCACTTTTGCACTTCCAGACATCTTACCAAAGCATTTATGGCTGCCCAGATGATAGTGCGGATGTTTTTCAACTCATGGGATTTTTAAACCATACACACAGCTGTTGGTATGGAACAAGACTGGGAAAAGGCTGAAATCTCAGGGATTGGTACTTGTCAGCTATCAATTGTTCCTTATGTGCAGTTGCAGTGGGCTCTGAATTCCAGCTACTACTAGTGGTGATGAAGGTTTCTCTTACAAGGTCTAATTCCCATCCACTCAAGCTCACAGGAATGGGATCAAACCAGTAGTGTAGCTGGCTGATAAAGTGCTGGTAGAATGGCCTAGTTTAATAAAATATTGAAACACTTGCTTCTCACTAACCCTTGAGAGATTTTTTTTTCCCTCAAATTACAAAACTCTCTGACTTCAGTGGGTTTTTGAGCATATCTGAAAATATGTAAGGGACTTACACCTTAAAAGACCAAATGGATTATTTTTACACTCTTTTCTCTTTGACAAGACAATTACTCCCACAGGTATAAAAATACTTAAGCCTGAGTTGTTTTCATGGTCAGGCTATTTGATTGGTTAATGATGTTTTCCCTGTAGCTGTTTTTTTCTAGTTAATTCTAGTTAATTTTATTAACAACTATAAAAATGGCTATTGTTTATGAAAACATACATCTTTATGGCTGGAGGATTTCAAATGGATTTTACATCACCTACAGAGAAGAATTTAGGGCTAGATGTGTTTCTATAATTTTAAGCAGACAATCCTTCTGTAGCTTAAGTCTCTTAGTTGCTAAAAGCACACATAAGAAGAGTTCCCTGACGACTTCTGGTTTTAGAAACCCAGAAGGGTCTTTTGGTAATCAGGATATCTAACATACCGTAAACTTGCATTGTACTTTTTGCAGAAAAAAAAAAAAAAAGCAAGCCCCTGCACGCCAAAGCTTCCTATCTGCTTATTTGTCCTTTCCAAATACTGAATAACATGTGCAAGGTGTTGAACCTGAAGGTGTTGAAAAATTTTCTGACAAAATAAGTGTGTTGCAAAATGCTGATTCATTGAACTGAGCATTTTTAATTTGAAGCATTCTGGATGGCATAAACTCCCACCAAAACAAGAACAGGAGGAAAGACTTCTGCAGATTCCAGGGAAGTCTGTCTGGGGTGAAATGATTTAGCAGTGCAAGTCCCAGGACTGCCCAATTGTGTACCTCACCCAGCATGGATCAGGGACTCTTCTGCAGTTAACTGCTCAGTAAGGCACTCCTCAGTCTCATTTCCAGAACTTCCTTTCTTCACAAGGTTGCCAGCAGCAAAACTGATTAAAACATCACCTACACAAAGCAATGGAATGGATTTCAGCTTAGCAGACAAGTTAGAGAAATGTGTTTCCAATTTGACTACGCCTAAGCCTTTAGATGTGTGAGGTTCAAATATTTCAGTAGCAATCTCACTGCTCGTTATACTGAACTAGCCTAAACTCTTTCCCATCTCTCAGTGCACAAGTTTTCCTTTTATTAGTCACAAACATTTTGAAAATGTCAGTGACAAAAGGAAAGGGTCACAAATAATTTCTAGTTTCTCTGTAGCAAATATAGGGCAAATACTTCTGGGCCACAGTCAAATCACTAGTCTAAATATCACCAATTATGAGTCATATCCTTCAGTAGCACTCAGACATAAGCTGTAAATGGGATTTGCCAGGATTTAATTGCAGAAGAGATTATTACAAGACTCTGGAGAAATGTATAAAAAAAATCAGAGGACCCGCTGGGGTGCAAATTCTAATTGGTGGGTTTGGGGTGAAAAAAGCAACAACATCTGTGTCAACATCTGGACATATACTGTCTAACAAAGGTGATTACAAGAGGGCATGTTGACCAAAAGGACCAAATTTATTCTATTTCTGTCCAAAAGCATGTCAGAAGCATCTCCCATTCCTTCCTGTTTTTTGTTTGTTTGCTTTTACCTTATGTTTTTTTTAAGACCCTTGTTAATATTTGATTTCCTTTTTTTCCTTTTTTTTTTTTTTTTTGAGAGAGAAAGAAAGTTTTTATACTCTTAATGCCATCCCTTCCCGCTGCCTAGAATGGGGCCATTAAATTTTGCTCTATCTTAGCGGGTGCCAGGAATATTCAATAATTTCCAAAAGTTCCTGGCCTTGAAGATATTTTATACATACTGAAATGAAAGAATATGCATACATATAGCTAATTCCAAGCATCCTAGGACACTTAAGATATATAGAAATTTTAAATCAGCCCTTAAAAACTGAGATTGCATCCCTGCCCTTTCTCATTTAATTCATATTTCATTCAAAGTATTTTCATCTGTTTGTGCCTTCTAGTGCATGAACTGTTGGAAAGTAGTGGTGGAATTCGAGTTTTTTATCTTCTATGAAAGTTCACATAAAAATAATATTAATTATAAAGATAGAAATATAGAAGGGAAAATGCCTTGAAATATAACGAGTGTCTGTGATTACCTACAACCAATATTTTACATAGATTAATCAGTATAAATTCTCATTGCTATTTTAAGCCAAGCTTATGTGTAGAACACCATCTAGTAGTGGCAAATTTCTATTGCTAGGCATCAATTATGTATAAAATAAATGGACTTAAATAGTACTCTCTTTCTTAGAAATTATACTGACCTATTTTTTCATGGAAGATAACAGTTACCTGATCTAATAACTTTTATGAAATTAAAAAACATGACCATGATAACATGATTTGAGTTTATCACTGAAATGAAGCTTTTTTTGATCTCTGTAACAATTCATGCACCACATCTATTTGAAAAGAGAGAGTTTGGATTTATGTTTGGGGAAGTGAATGTGGAGCTCCAACATGGCTTTTATTCTGTCATAAAATGACAGAAATATCTTGTGCGTGCATAAAAAGCATTATATTCAGGGTGATAAATACGAATATGAAAATAGACTGGTATGTTCTAATATGTTTATTTTGTTAAGAGTAGAGGATAATCAATTTGTATTAGAGGATAATTTATCAGTAGATGAATAAGGCAGAGAGATGATATTTTTCCTTCTATCATCCTAGTAGAAAGCTGGAGTAATTCCACAGAGTTAAGCCAAATTTACAAACGTGACACTATTTGATAGTAAGTCTTCAAAATAGAAGAAAAGTGCTCTTTTGTGGGCAGGGGTTTTGAAGTGCCAGCTTTTATGAATACTCCTGAACTGCATCCCTGAAGCTATTTCAGATTCAGAGAGTTCACTTTAAAATTGAAGAGAGGTTGAATTGAAGTAACCACGACACTAAGCACTGATAAGGCTTCAGAATCCAGGCAGGTCAAAGCCTTTTTTATTGCCTTTGGTTTCAAAAGCATAAAGAACTACATATGGGCTTACTTTTATGCACAGTGTGCCCAGTCCCAGTGAGGTAAACTGTACTGCTTAGAGCATATGAAATTAAGCGCTTGAATAAGTCTTTGTAGAACTGGATCTTACATTTATGAGTGGTAATGTTGATATAAAGGGATTATTTTGATGCAATATACATAAACATAATTAATATGAGTAAATGTTAATATAAATACACTTTTAAGATCTTTCTTTCTTTCTTAGAGAAATCAGATGTTTGACCACCAAACTAAGAGGATATAAAAGATTAATTCACGGGCATACAGTATAAAGTCTCCTGGTATATTTTGACATTCTCTCTAAAATCAAAAGAAGGTCCAAAAGGGTTCAACATATTTCAAAAGACACGATAAATGATTTCATCTTAAAGCAGGAATTCAGGGTTCTAAGTGTTTTATCTAAATATATTTTAGAGTATTCTAAATACATGTTTACAAGAATACTCTGGATGTTCTTTTCGGTAATTAAAGAAAAAAACAGTCTAATTTTGAAAGAAAAAAAAACACAATCTAAACTCAATCTAGTGTGTAGACAGAGCTTAGGGTAGCAGGAACAGCAACGGACAAACTATATATGAAGCAGCTTTCTTAAAGTCCATGAAGACAGTTTCTTTTTTCATATTGCTTTTAGCAGAAACACTACTGGAGGGAGAAGAGGATGGGCAATGGGATGATGGCAAAATAATTAGCAGATGGGCAGGATCCATGCAAACTAAGAAGAATCTGAGACAGGGAGTCAGCCAAAAAATGTGCCCTATCTTCAACACACAGAAAAACTGATCATTAGAGATAGAAGAATAGAAGTGATTATCCCTAGAAGAATGATTCCTGATGCTGTGTTCTTCTGGCTGATTGCAGAATGGTAAAAAAAAAAAAGCCCTGAAAAATCCATGCTTAATCCATGCTCTTTGTGGAGGACTGAAATGGAAATGCAGCATCCTGCTGTTACCAGCTTCTTTGCTTCAGGGGATTTGAGCTGTGGACTGCTATTATTTTACTAGCTATCCCTCAAACCAGGGGAGCTGTGGACTGCTATTATTTTACTGACTATCCCTCAAACCAAATCAATGTGGTCCTACACAGCATCTAATGCTACTCTGGGGAACTGGATGCTGTCGTTTCTGTGCCCCCAGCCTTACTGGAGTCTAGACCATAAGTAAAGTTTTTAAGCCCCAAATGTTTCACGTAAAACATTTCAGATCAAGTGAAGGAGTGCTACACTCATTTTAACTTCCCTAGGCTTTTTCTAGTCCAAGAAAAGAGATGGGCACCTCCTGAGGTCAGTTCAGAGCAGCTACATGAGTCTGGTGCTTCAAATTGATCTCTGGAGCAACTTTCTGGAAAATCCCACCACATGCAGATGAGAGGAGGTTAAAATATAAATGATAGATTTTTAAAAGAAAATGATAGAAGGCTCACATTGGCCCACATACAGATACCATTTTTGGACCATTTCAGAGCAAAGGTATCATAATCTGCAAGACTGGCTTCCGCTTCTGAGGAAAACAAAAGCAAACATTCCTACTCTTTTCAGCCTAGAACAGTCACCTCTTTTTGGGACACCTATGAAATGTTGTTTGAGGGAGTTACCTGTTACACACCACCAAAGGACAGGAGAGATGTTTAAGCATAAAAGCAGTCTTACCAAGGGCTGCTGATGAAGGAGCTGAAGGAGCTACTGAGCTTCTCTCAACAAAGAGGACCAAGTGTTAGAGGAGGGTGGGTAGTGGGCAGGTGCCCAAGGGTGGAAAAAGTTTTGGAAGTCACTAAGTAGTTTAACTTGATTAGGCTGTTTTGTTATAGTCATTAAAGGAGTAATAAGTCTTTTGAAAGACTTAGTGACTCTGTTAGCTAGTGGAACACATCTGTTTTCTAGCAGATATACAGTAATAAGCTTTATGAGATGTCAAGCCATTAAACCATTGAAAAAGTTAATTTGACAACTCAACTGCCACTAAAATGTGTTGAGGTTTAGCCATTGGACTCTGCATATCTAGTTTACATGTAGAAAGATAAGAAAAGTTTCAGCAATGCAATATCTGCACAGTCACATTGCATCGGTCAAGTACTCTACTCTGAATTACCTATGGGGTGTTGTACTAAAAATAGTGAATCAGTGAATACATAGGAGATACAGAGGGGATGGAAGATTGGTATTTTAAATTTGTTTCCCCCACCGAGACATTTTACTGCCTGCCATTTCTTGTATTTTGGGCAAGCTGAAAGCATTTGTGAAATTACTTGCATATTTTCTTGTTACAACTAACTTTTGTTTTTCATCTTGTTTAGTTTTTGTCTGTGAGAATATACTGCACAACAAAAAGCCTTTTAGGTTTAAAGTGGTAAATCAAGTAGATTTAAATTTAGAATTTAATTTACTTTTACTTAAACAGTTACATGAAAATAACAAGGGCTGTTTAAGATAAGACACTAAACACCAACCTGAATTTGTATTTTAGCCACAAGTGGAAAAAATAGAGGTAATTTTGTAATGGAATGCTTTGGAAGAATGTAAGCAAAACTATTCGTTTTGTCAGCTGAACTACTGTTATTTGTATCTATTGTTTTTTATTCATTGTGTGTTTATTTACTTATTCAGTTTATTTACTTTGGCCTCTTCATTTCCTTCCACATCTTCTCTATGTCTTTTGCATACTAATATGCTGCATTCCTAATTGTGGAAGCAATACGTATTGGAAAATTATCTGAGAAGCTTACTCTACAATCTGTTTGTGTGCATGTGTTTACCTGCACATGCATTTGTGCATGTGTGTATAGAAACTAATAAATATAAAGTTTGCAAAAAAAGATGTATCACAAATGCAATCCTCAATGTAAGTTCTGCTATTGTTGTTGTCAATTTTTTTTTATGTTCACAAGATTTGGCTGAATTTTAAGTACATATAGAAAAATGATGTAGACAAAAATAATGCAGTGTGTATTAAAACTTTAAAATAATCCTTACACTGCAATTAACAAGAATCAGTGTCTTAAGAGCTATTAAGAGGTTGACAGACTGCTTATTTTTTTTAGGTTTCTACATGATTTTCTGTGCAATTTTGCAAAACATATTTTGAAACCAGTGCTGTCCCTATCTTGTTTTTTTTTTTTTTCCAGGAGAAACAAAAGTACCATTTCGGGTATGATTGCAGAATCTGTGTGGTTCACACCAAAATTGTTAGAATGGTTTATACTCAATTGCTTGAACTTTCAAGCCTGTGAACTTAATTCTCTCTTTTACTCTTGCCAGTAAATTTCAATTAGTTGAAAGACTACTGCAAGCAAACACAAAGCAGCAATGTCATGGTTGTGCTGAAATTTACTGTTGAATTTGAAACACTAATCCAAAGAATTCAAGGGGATGGTGCTTGTCCATTCTAGGTTCCCTTTCTCACCAAGCAGTGACAAAGGGCTAGAGTTTTTGTTATATTCTGACTCTGGATTTACTTGACAGATGTGGAGCTATATCATTATGAACACTTCACTTGCACATAAATGAGTGCCTGAGAGCATATAGCTTTCATGAGCGTAAAGCCAAAACTTCACAGATGCTGGATTGTATAGTTATCCAGCAGACAGCCTGGAATTTTGGCAAAAGAGAGGCTATTCTTCCACTATTTTTCAAGCATAATCCTAGGGTATTGGAAAAGTCCAACTAATATAAATGATCTCTGAATTATTCTTAGTTATAGTCTTAGTTACCAGTCTTGCTTTGTTTCTGTCTGAACAGATAATTAGATCTGGCATATGAAATATTGGAAATATCACATTTGAAAGGTTTGAAATCTGAATTGGAATAAACATGCCTTTTTTTTTTTTTTTTTCCAGAATTTTTGATGCATTGATATCTCTGAGAATGCTGCAGGATGGGTGAATGTAAATGTTTTGTCTGTTCCCTGGTGAGCATGCCTAAAATTTGCAAGAATTTCAACATTATTGAATAGGTACCAGAAGATTGACTAGTTTTTTTCATTCTGGGACTTAATTCCCCAGAACGTTCATGTTTTTATACCTGCAGGAAATCAGTAGAAACTCCAGGCACCTTCTCCAAATACATGTATCAGAGAAAGCTACCTCAGTGTGGCAAAAGCTCATAAACCCTTTAAAATAATAAAGAAGTAAAATATAACCTTATTTTTCAGCTGAAACACAATTTTTCTCTGAAAATGACATTCCTTTCCTTCATCTCTGTTCAATTCTGTCTAGATTCGTTTTATAGTCATCCCATACCCATGAGTGATTTTTTTTTTCTTTTTTTTTTTTTTTTTTGGTAATACCTGAGATCACAGCTTGTAAAACAGCTTCTAAGACACTGGAGTATCAAATCCTGCTTCTGCTTGGGAGAATTTGAACTTAAGTTTCTTCTTAAGAATTTGCCAGAACTATGCCCTTTACATATCATTTCATGATTTTCCGTGTAGAAGTAGTCCATTTAATGCCATTAAATATTTAAATCTTTAAATAATCAGAGAGATGAAGAGAGCTTGATTCTTAGCCTTGTGATTAAGATATATATTCAGTGAAGGTAACTGTTAGATTTGTCAATTCTCCAGTAAATTCTTAAAATAAAAGAAATTATGGAGTGAAGTAAAGGTTAGTGACTATGGATCACCTCCCTTATGTGTGCTAGCCATTAGACTATGTATTATATAATATATTAGATAGTATATATTACATAGTCTAATGGTTAGCAAACTCAAATAATGGAGATTATATATATATATATATATATACATTTCCATTTGATTAGTAACTATATAAATTATTTCTTCAACTTCTACAGGAGAGATTTGAGAACTGTGGACACCTTTGTAGCAAAGGAACACTGAAATTCCTTTTTTAGTGTATTCAAAATAAACCCACAACTTGAGACACCTTATCTTGTACACTAGCCACTGATCTCTCCATGATAAAGCAGGCTCTTGTAATAACATCTGTAGTTTAGAAGAGGATTAATGTCTCCTCGGGTTTTGCAATGAACAATGTAGGTACTGAAATGATTCAGGGCTTTACATCCCAAGTAGCACTCAGTATAAGGTGCTTGTGACTTGGAAATACATGGATACCTGGAAATCTGCTCAGTATGGTCTAGGTGTAGAGTAGTAAGGTATTTAACTCTTTTTTTGGGGGGGAGAGTATATCATGAAACATAAAAATCTATAAAGCCTTCATAATACTATCTATATCGGACTGAAGGCTTTATAGAGTAGACTGAGGAAAGGCTTTAAATACTAGTGCCCTTGATCTGCCATCTGTATGAACTTTTGTTGTTGTAAATGCATCTGGCTGCTTCATACACAGGGAAAAGAGGCTTTTACAATTATAAAAACAACTCAAAACCTCTATGTGACAAGTTTAGGATGACTACACTCATCATTCACTACGCTTGAGGAATGCATCATATGAGACAGGATGGTCCAATGTCCCACCTCCAGGCATTCTCCTGAGATCCCAGGAATGCAGCTTATTATTTTCCTCTGACAATGTTCAAATACAGGGATCTAATTACATTTATTTTCCTTTTTGTCTATTTTTGTCTATTCAGATTTGAAATGCTGACAGTAAGAAAACGGGAGCACAATATCAATTTCCATCTTACAGACATCCCTGTAGGACAACTGCATATGATAGCAACCCTTGGAGGGATGTTTATATTAAGTATTGTTTTTACTGAAGAAAAGAACTGATCAGAGAGTGAAGAATGAATAGCTGCTAAATTTCAAGTGGTTATGGTTTTCTACTGGCAGAGAGCACACGTTCTAAAGGAGAAAAATATGTATTAGATCTCTAACATTTTAAAACAGCCATTTTTTGCAGAGAAAACATTTATGAACAAATCAGATGGGAAAGAAAACCTAAACAATAAAAATGATGAATGTCTGTGGGGAATGCTTAAAAATAATTGGCATTACACTCAATGCTGTTAGAGTTAGGTTTGTGCTCTGTTCAGAGGGATCTGAAGTGAGCTGTCAAACAAATTTGCCAACCATTTGGTTAAAAGGCCTGCCTCAAGCATGGAGAGAACACGCATGCCTGGGGCTTTGGGAATTCACACTCTCTCTGGGACTCACATGAACAGGTCACTGCAACACGTCCTTCCCTCATCTTTGCTGCTCCTACTGGTAACTGCATGAACTCAATTTGTAAAAAACCTAGTAGTGGAAAGTTATCTGGGTTCCAGTCTGCCCGTGTTTCTGACTCAACATGATTAACAGGAAGGAAGTGGTTCTCAAAATCTGCATCCTTTTCAAAAGATGCAGTTGTCTTAGATGCACAGAGCATATCAATCAGTCATGGACAAGAATGGAATTTAAAGAACAAAGAGAAGTGAGTCACATTTCATGTGTTATTTGTTGCACATTCTTCATCAGAGATGCTACATATTTACATTTTGATTCATGAAAAATCTACAGAATTCTTATACTTTACAACATTTTTCTTTCGGTCTTTTCAGCACCAAAATTAGAAGAGCTCACAGTTATAAGAGAATATAACTCCAAAACACTATTTCATTGAAATTACTACCCACAGTAGAGTTGAAGAGTTTGGCTGATGGATCTTGACTTGGAAATTGCAAATAGCCTCAGTAAGTATTCAGTTACAATGACAGCATGCAAAAGTCTCCTGCTCACAGAACACCCTGGTTCATGACAGTTTATTATTTTCTTGTCTATAAATACATTGAATCTCCTATTTATATAATATGACTATTAGTTTCCTGGATACTCACTGTATGTGAAATGAGGCATGCTGCTCTCTTTTTTACTGTCTTGAGTACATGTAATTGGTGCTGCCCCTCTGAACCTGCTCAGTTCTTTGAGAAAATTAGATGGCTTGTGAGGACAAGATAGGCCAGTGTCACTGGTAATATGAGCATGACAAGGTCCGACCCGGAGCTGGATCGTCACCAGAGCCATTGTAAGTGATTAGCAGAGACCAGAGATGAAAAGAAGCACAAATTCTGTATTGAACTGAAGCAGACATGTGATTTTTTTTTTTTTTTTTTTTTTGGTAGAGGAAGCTTTTTCATGAACTTGTGCGTAATTTATAGGCACCTCTGTTTAAAGAGAAAATTGCTTCTGCTATTTAGAGTCTAAAGCAACTTATCCAACTGTACTGCCTTGAGCAACTCTCTTCTTAACTTGCATTGCTAGGGATATATTGTATATGGTTAGGGGGCTCATATATATATATATGAGGCACAAATTAATGGATGCCAGGAAAGAAAATATCACAACTGAACATGTTCTTTTATTGACTTCTCATTAGAATCTGATTAATGTGCATTACAGTGAAACCTGACCTACGCACTTTGTAACCAAGGCATTAATAATCTCAAAAAATATACTCTCTTAGGCAGTTGGTTTGTGTAATTTCTGTAACACTGAGCTAGAAAGAGGTTGGTTATTCCTATTTGTAACCCGTGACTTGAATGTAGAAGCGAGCAAGGATCAAAACCTCAGACCAGCTGCATTTGGGCTGAATTCTTCTTTCCTCTTCATCCTCCGCATGTTACACATGTGCATATTGCCTACAAAACACTTTAAAATATCTGCTTAGCAACTGTGATGGCCTAAACCCAGAAATGAACATCAACGATAGGCCATAATGCATCAAAACAAATTTGCCATAGGAAAGATGAGATGAGGGGAATTTTAGGCTCTCCCCACCAGCGCGGTTGGCCAATACAGCACATGCTTATGTTAGGTGATATGTTTTGTGACTGTGCAGCTCTCATTAAAGCCTGATTGTTTCTGCTTGTTTTGTGTTTCAGAAACTGTAAAGCTAAATTACATTCCCCCAGTGTAAGGCAGCTCTGCAATTAAGGCCTGATCACCTCCATGCTATTTGCCCTCCAAATCTCAACCTTTCCCACAAATCAAATATTGGTTATGTTAACGGGAATAGAGGATGGAAGAGATAGGGTTGACTGCTCACCAAGAACTGCCAGGGGAGCTGCTCTCATGAAGAATCTGCCTTCAGATTCTCCCAGACTGTGATGAATCTTGGTAACTTAATCTAGCCTTTCTGCTCACTAAAACCATGCTCAGGAATTAACAAGAATGACAAATCAAAGAGACTTTATTGTTAGAGACTCTTTCCGACTTTGATCTCTTCTCTTTCTCACTCCAACAGCACTTTCTTAATAATTTTTATAACTATTTTTTTGGTACTCCTCACAAATTGGCCACAGTTTTATGCACTGTTTTTCATGTCCTTATGACAAGTTCATGTCTGATGGTTTTCTCAAGATAGTAACTGCTACTGCTTTTCTTTTTTTCTCTCCTTGTCTCCCATTCCCAGATGTTTCACTTAAGAAAAATAAAAAAGCCCAGCTCATTTCAGAGGTCTGTATGCAAACAGCAGGGCTTTACTGTGGCATTTTTCTTCAAACTGTGGGTGTACATATGCTGAACGCATTTCAGGACTAGATGCCCAGAGCAAAACACCTTCAGGAACCATAAAAGGGCCAGAGTTAACTTGAGCTCAGCATTGTGAAGGAAGACAACTATCCTGCTTTAGATAGCAGAAAGCCTGAATGATTTGAACTTAGACTCCTTCCTGCTTCAGTTCCCATTGAAGTGTAAGTGCCTGCCCAGGGCAGAGAAATAAAGGAAATTAAGGCAGCTGCATTTCTAAGTCATTCTGCTTTTACAAAGAAAGAATAGCCATTGATCCAGACACTGATTATACATGGCAGTTTTGTACTCTGAAAAACAAAAATATCCCTACAGATTAGATCTAGCCACATATATTTTTCATTTCCAACAGTCAAGAAATTAAGTTGCCCTAAATCATGTGTCTTCCCTCCAACCTCTTTTTTTTTCCCATTTTTTTTACCCAGTAGCAGGCAGAGCCTGAAAAAGGAGGAAAACAAACAAATGGTCATGGGAATGTCAGCCTGTCATAACTAATGAAATATCACTTTAAATGCCAGTTAGTAAAACATATCATGAAAATTTCTAATCTATGTAAATATTGCCTAAGAACTTGTAGCTCTAGGTATGATATTGCCTTGCATTTAGGACTGCTCATATTCCACTGCAACAGGAGCACAAGAAATATATTCTGGAGTCTTCTTTATTTTAGGCGCTACAGCCTTAAAGGCAAGCATCCATTTCAAGGCTTTCTTTTAAGAAGGAGAATAATTTTGTAATTTTTTTCTTTTCAACCAACAAACATATTGATTATAGTCAATTATTCCATGCACTGTTTTACTGAGGGCACAGCATTCTTTCCCCTACAAATGACACAAATACTGGAAATAAGACACCATCTCCAAGCTTTCAGTACTTCTTTACTTTGCCAAGTGAAAAATTCTAAGCCTAGTCCTCGTCCTCCAGTGCTGTCCTCATGCTTATCTTTGGTCATATGTGCAGTTCAATTGAAATCACTACTTTCTGTGCCACTCAGTGCATAACTGGAGCTGTTCAGACAGGAGGTAATCTTTTCTTCAGGTGATTTCCTGCCTGAAAAGACAAGGGATAGTCAGAAATAGCCATATTCCAGGCCTGCCCACTTTCTGTGTCACTTTTCCAAGTTGTCTCATGAAAAGGCAGAGAAGTAAAGCAGTGCAGCACATGAATAGCCAAGAAATTAGATTTTGCTTTCCTTTCTTCACCAACTTGACTAAATTGCTTCCTGTTTTGTAAATAGCAGCATGGACTAACATACAAGCCATGACTCTAAGTCAATTTTCATGTCCACTAATAGCACATATTTGATATATTAAAAAAAAAAAAAAAGGTACAATAATTTTCCCACCGAGATATAAAATGAACCTTATTTGTCTTGGGATTATCCTCATGAAAAGTTTTCACTTATAAAATTCTTGAAAGTCTGTTTACAAGGGATGAAAATAAGTAGGACATCAGGGAGTTTTCTGTAGCTACTGACTAATTAACTTCCGCTTGGACTAGAGCAATTATTCAGTGGTGACTTTCTGACTCTATTCCAGTCATCATAAGAGAGCTGGTATAAAACTAGGGTGGCAGTTCTCAATATCAACAGATAAGACCTGGCTGAAATCTGATGTCTATTACAGGGCATCTCCTCTGACCAAATCAGGCTATGGTGACTGCAGCAGACATAAGCATAAAATTACAATGTTAGTAGTTTTTGTACTATGTCCACAAGCATATGCAGCATTTGCAGCATGTTCACGCTCCAGTTTTCTCTGTGGCTGCTTGTTTCTAAGCCTGGTTATACAGGCAGGAATAGCTAGATGAGATGGGAGAAGGAGCAAGCCATTTCCAAAACACGGGACTAGTAAAAGACTTATGTTCATTTTACTTTCTTACTCTCCAAATATTAAACTGTAAGCCACAAAATTTCTCTAGCCTGGCTTTCATTAGGAACCCATAGAGGGTTTTTTTTGTGTGTGTCTATCTGTTTTTTATTCAAATAAAATTTTGGAACGTGAAAAACAAAATACAGATGTTAGGCTCAGAACAAGAAGGCAAAAAAACTATAGTGAGTGAACAAATATCCAGCCAAAATGTAGAGATCCTATAAAGCATTTCATGATGATAGTGAAAATCTATTTCCTTTTTAGGAAAAAAGGATTGTTTTTTTTTGAAAAGCAATGCTAAAAATAATGTTTACTTTCCTTTGCCATACACTCTGAAAGGAAAGTATTCCGCTGTATTTAATCTATCTTTTCTGGTTTTGTTGCATTACAGTCAAATAATTTTTACTTAAAAAAATTTAAGAAACAAAGGCTATTTAAAAGAAGAGAACCATTAAGGGAAAAGAGCAATCACCTATTATATCATTTCTCTTCAAAAGAAGAAAACCATTAAACTTACTTATATCCCTAAGGCAAGAAATGTAATAATGTTTGAAGTTATGTAAAAGCTGTCAAACAATATAAATTTTAGAAAATTGAAATCATTTACAGAATAGGCCAAATTCATCCCAGATGGATTTCTATTGACATGAATGGAGCTTAGAGTGTCTATTGCAATAGCTTACTATACAATAATTCAGATGAAATTGTTTGTGCATCAGTTGTTTCTAAGAGCATCTGTACTTGAAAAGTCGAGAATGCTGAGGATCATATTTTCATTATTCCCAGAACAATTCATTTCTGTAATATTTGATGGGAGGGTGTCTCAAACTACATTTCAATGTTCTTATGCATTAATTTCATCATTAAAGTGTATTTTAACCATAGACAGCAATAAAACCAACAGTGAGATTCTAGCTGTGGCTTTTTCTTAAAAGCAGGAAACTAATTTTATAGTGTTTCTTTATAGTGATTAGAAAACAGGCAGTCTGAAATGATAGAGAAGATATGATAGAGATCTGTTTTGTTTGTTTGTTTGTTTTTGTTTTCATTTGTTTGCTTTTCAAAGTAGAGGTGCTACGTTCTGATTAACTATAAGCAGGAACAGGAATTTAGCCTAAAGTCTAGACCCACAAAGCTATTTAGGCTGCATTGTTCTCATGAATATTAGATATCTAGACAGCTTTACAGTTCTGTACATAAGCAAGGCATCAACGTAAGGCTGAGAGACCGCAATTCCCTTTGAAGTCAGTGGAAATCAAGAAGTCTTTAGTCAACTGTCTGTATTTTGCAGGTTGAACTGTTAGACAGCTGGTCTATTTTTAAGGCTTCTTGGCTTAAATAAACTGGGTAATAATAAATACTATAAAAAAAATTCCGTTCAGACATGAGACTATGCAAAGAATTCTTTCACCCTTCATCACACTGCAATAGAGAAACAAAATGCACTTAGAGCAAGATACTATTTCTTTCAGCTAAAAAGCTGTTTCTAACATTGCCTTCATTTTCATGTCTGACTTACTCTTTGTTATATTATATGGTAATACTATTCATATATAAAAGACGGAAAATTAAGGGAAATTATAAATAAAACCCATTTCTGCAACAAGACCAGTGTCACACTGCTAGATGCTTCACTAGCAAACTTATGGAAACTCTTGCTACCCAAAGAAATCTGCCTTCAGTTTGCTGGTCAGGCTCTTATAGTGTCTGAGGAACAAGTAAACAAAACAAAACAAACAAACAAAAAATAAAACTGAAAAATGACTGGTCTGTAGAAAATATTGAGGAGGGACATGTAATCCAGGCTATAGCCACACTTTTCCATTGCTATCGGAGGCTCGGAGGCTAGGGTAGGACAGTGCGCTCTTTCTATGCTCTTTCTTGAAGGAAGCCTTATTTTAGGAACTTGCACACCAGATTATATCAAAAAGGTCTTGTTTCTTCCTACCAACAAACTTTTTTTTCTGACTGCATCTTCCAGACCTCTCTCATGTCCCTGCCATTGTAAACACTTTTTTTTTCCCTTCTTGCCCAGCACTGTTATAGTCTTCTCTTCTGGAAGCGTAGAGAGTATGTCTACCCACAACATTTTCCCATATAACTGTAGTTGATATTTCTGGCTTAGCAAATGGATCTTCTCCTCCCATACCTGCAGCAAAAGAAA
>VZSV01000126.1:23493-43240 GCA_013398735.1 Nothocercus julius | reverse complement strand
AAAAAAAAAAAAAAAAAAAAAAAAACCCTAGGGCCATACCTTAACTTTGTATAATGTTATCTGTTGCTTTTTTCAGGAAATATATTTGAAGACAATAAAACAGAGACAATTTGAATAATGTGGATAACAAATAAAAATGCATTTTTGAACTGGGATTCAGTGATGGACTGGCAGCCATCAGGTAGACACCTCAATTTGAGCTCATGATGTAGGCTGCTTTAGAGTGAACACAGTAAAATATGCCATTTCAGGGTAAACTTCCTGTTGTTATTAGGTAGATGTCAACAATAACAGAGGCAGCAAAATTGTATGACTAGCATCCTAATAGTCCTACAACTCTCTCTCAACTAATCATACAGGAATATAGGAATTTCAGATCATTATCTCAGTTGCAGATATCTACAATTTAGACACCTAACGCTTATGCTCCTTTTGTGTTCTATGCCTTTGTCAGTAAAGTTGATATGATATACATTTTTGAAACTAAAGAGAATCTTTTCCTCAAACACTTTTATTCTGTCAGAGCATCTCCTGGCATTGTGTTTTCTGCATCACCTGTATGCAAAACAGTACTGGAAGTTAGATTTGGGCATTTAATAGTGGTGACATATTTAGCTGTTTAAATTAATCTCTCTGATATAAAGGAGAGAGCAGGAGAGATTTTCTTGATTAACATCTTCTGGCAAGCTCAGAATTTTCAATTATTTTTTAAGTAATCTTTCCCCTCCTCTCCCAGAAGTGGATGAATGTGAATGGCAGAGCAGAGTCATATGTATATTAAGAAAAATAAACCGTCACATTTTCATCCCAAACAGAAGAAAAAAAAAAATTCATAAACCATTTATTACACACACTGCTTAAACAAATGTGATCATTTATTTCCCTAGTTTTCTTCATGGTTACTGCTCTGTTCCAGCCCCTAGCACAACTTTAATTTGTGAGAAAAGCCATTAATTACCTATTACTTTTCAGGTTAGAAGTGGAGGCAGTTCTGAAACTCACTATAGTTATTTGGAGAAACAGAAAAGAACTGATAAATCTTCAGATAAAAGATGAGTGGTCTAAGAAGGCATTTACTTCCCCATTCACCAGCCAGAATATCAAGAGGAGCCCTTGATTTACTTTAGAGGCATTTGGACCAGTATGTGCTAGATATATCTTCATACATTCAAGGAGGAGGAGTCTGAGAGCTGACTTAAACAAAGACAAAATCAAAAGAAAAAGAAAAGGAAAAGATAACAACCCATTCCCATGGGTTGATTTCCCATATATTTCTGAGGCATATTTCGAAGAACTACAGAATTACTAGTGCCAGGGATAGATGCTCAAGTCTATGAATACTATTGTAATTAGCACAGATAGTAATTAGCCATTAGCCCTGCTAAGCTGGGCTTCTTGGTCCAAAGGGGTCAAATATTGCCTTCCTCTCTCTCACCCTTTTAGGAATTCACACCACAGGCAATGCAGTAGGCCCACTCATTTATAAACAGGAGAGAACAAATGGCAAGAGGGTTGCGTTGCTCAAAACAGCTGTCAGCGGATCCTGAGAAGGGAGAGAAACCACCAAGAGGAATAACTGCACCCACTCGGCCCCATGATCTCCTCTTCCGCTTCCTTGATTGCCCAAAACTACCCATCCTTTCAAGCAGCCAAGAGAGGCTGGACTGTCAGCCAATTTGATACACACATTTTTATCCCTATATTAAACACTAGAGAACAAGCACCAGCATGTAATGGTCTAACTGTTAAACTGTTAGAAATGTCTGGCTTGGTTCTTGTTTTCATTTCTCTTTTTCTATTTTGGACAAGTAATGATGATACAAGGATATTCTGCGTACCTATAAGAACTGAAGAAGGACATGACCTGTGTTTGATTTGCTGTATTTTTCTTTGTTCTGCCTTGAGATATCCAAATCCAAAGAGCACTTCATGAGCAATCAGTTTTAACAGACTTCTGACTATATCTACAGAGACCATGCTCTTGAGCTCCAGGAAGTGCCCTAAATGATCTGCAACCACATATAAAAGTCTCTAGATCTAGTTAGATTTCAGATTAATGCTTGAACTCTGTCCCTTTGGGAATATTTGGTCAGCATAGAATATGGCATGAATGCTAAAATTATCAAAAATCTTAGTCCTGAGCAAGAACATTTTCAGGTTATGTTGTACTCACAAGAGTCACTTTACAGACAACGTGTTAAGATGCTTGCAAATAGCAATCTACTGTGAAACTTTCACCTTTTCTGCCCTTTCGTAGCTCTTAGCTCCCCTGGTGCTAAATGCTTGCCAAAAAAAAAAAAAAAAGCAGTACTCCTTCTCATACCCCAGACTTGGTACTCTGCAGGTCCATTTCTCATAGGCAAAGAGAGAAAGTGCTAAGAAACAACGGTGTCACCAGAGGCGCTCACATATTTCCTAGGTGAAACCCATGAAATCACTCATTTCCAAACACATATTTCTGTCCCTGTAGAAATCACACTAGCTCTGAGAAAGGGTCTGCGAAGGTGACCTTTTAAACCCTAAAATTATTTTCCCACCTGTGTGCATACACACACTCACACACACGGACACACTGAGGGCTAACCACTGCAGAACTCCACTACAATCCTGTGCAGCAAATGACATTATGTGTATACATGTGTGGGGATAATTTCAAGACCATACCAGCGGTGCTACCCAGGTATGCTTGTACCTGTCAAAAGCTGTCTGATGTGATGACATGTGGGGTCCTTGACAGAGTTGAGGAGGGCTGGCATGCAGGCAGAGGTCAGGAGACAACAGCACATCATTAACTCTCTTGAGAAAGAGCCAGGCAACATGGCAAAAGCCTGGTCTGGAGTCCTCTTTACACCATGCATTGACTCCCTATATGGATCCCAGGGCAGAGGACCTAATGGTGGGTTTGCCAGTACGAGGAAGAGCCGTGTGCCTTCCCCGTGTCAGCACGCAGGTATCACTGCTCGTGCAAATCTCATACTTCATTTATTGACAACAGAAAATGATACCCACCAACGCAGATCTGAAATCAAAAGTGCTTATTCCTGGGAAGTCACTCCATCTTTGCTATTAGTTTAACATTCCAAATATTTAATTTTAATTTTAATGAAGTCACTTTGTTTGATAAAGGTCAGTACTGTCAGTACAGAAAAATACTGAAGTTCAGAGTTGCTTGTTTGCTCTAAAGACTGAACTTTTGAATGGTTGAGATGTACTAATAGCACTCTGTGTTCTCAGCAAGCAAACATTAAGATTAAATTCATTAATTTCCCCCATTTATTAAGGTTTTGAAGCAAATCATGGAAGGTGGTTGTAGCTCTGTTTTCACAGAATTTTCTGCTCTGACCACCTTAAAAATGAGATCTCTCATGGCCAACTGGGCTCTGTAAGATGGTACACCCATGTAAATACAAATAGGAGCTCTCAATATGGACTGTAATGGAGGGTACAGAGCAAAATTCAGAAGGTGAAAGCAATACAAGATTTTCACAGAAGACTGTAGAAAATTGCTTCCAGTGCACCTAATATATATTAGGCAAAATCTGCTCTATCCACAGGGAAAAAAAACACACGGAAGGGTTGACCAGAAGGTAAATTGGATTAACCTTCTCTGTAGAATATGGTTGGCTATTGCTCTAATTACTCACAGAGGTCAGGATAGTTAGAGATCATGAGATGATACAGCCTGACCCGCTGCATATAAGAAGCTATTAAATTTCATCTGTTTTCCCTCTAATGATCCCAGTAACTTGTCTTTGATCAAACTGTAACTTGTTTTCAGTTAAAACAAATGAGAGTACACTTGGCACAGAATCAAGGTGCTGAGAACAAAATTAGACAAGGTGCCCCACAGGGCAAAAATACTGAAAACCTTGAACCCACTTAATTCACTTAATGCCATGAGCCTGCATAAAAGATAAGATGCACTGGAATTTCTCACTTAAAAGCATAAATATGACCTATTGGATAATGTTAAATCTTGATGACATGGTCTGTATGACTTAACATTACAAAGAGAGGTACAAACTCTTTAAAAAGAACTGAATGGGAGAAATAGTGTATGTCAATATAAAAGGTATTACCTGTTTCCAAATCACTGACAATGCAGAAAGAAATCACCACAAATATTTGTGCATCAGAATTCTGACAGATAGAGCATGAAGGAGCAGACAGCTGATGGTGTCTGCCACAAAGCACCAAATAACACCAGCGAACGAGATGTCGGCTTCTGAAACTTTTATCTGTGATGTGCTGGGGGAAAAACCTTCTTATAGTTTGAGACTTCACATGAATGGCATATGCTCCAAGTCTCATGCTGCAGGTACTGAAACAGCCTTTGGAATATCTCTGTACTATAGCAGCCAGTTTTCTAGTGCAGGAAAGGCTACCACCATCACAAAGAGTTTATATCAAAAGAAAAAGAAACTGCTTTGAAAGAAAAAGAAAAAAAAAATGATCATATCACTAATGATTAATGATAGCTTAGGTGCAAGTGATAATCTCTTTATGCTTATTCTGATGGTAGGCAAGAAAGTAGTACATATTCTTTGTGCTTTTAATGGGCTAGTTTCCCATAAGTGGAATCAATCATGAGGAAATTCACTAAAAAAGATTTTAAATTGAAAATTGTAAATGATCATTGGTAAGTCTTTCAAGAGAAAGTAAAAGAGCTCAACCAAAAAGCTTAAAATGGAATAAAATAGTTTACAAAAATAGATATATTTATATAAAATAGGAGAGAGAAAATTTGATTCTCAACGCAAACTTCACAGATGCTTTTTCTCTTATGAGAGTTCCCTTCAAATGACAACCTTACCCACAGATCTTTCAAAGAGCTTATTCCAGGTGATTTAGCAGATTTGGCTCTTAAACAGATCAGTTACTCTAAAAATCAAGCAAGACAAGAGACAGAAGAAGGAGAAAAACCTCCAGTTAAAGACTAGGAGTTGTTAGCTTCTATGTTAGTTCCTTAACAAGATGCCTTGCTGCCCTAGACATCGTCCCAGTCTCTCTCATTACAGCAAGCTTTTGATGACAAGCTCTTTTGGCTAAACCTTGAGCCATGTAGAAAAGTTTTGATGTGACCCCTGTTAATACCTTGCTTGGAAAAAAATTGCTTTAGACTAATTAGTGGAGGATGGTAAAATGACGCACGTTGACTCTGATCCAAACATATGCCAAGCAAAGGGAAGACTTGTAGCAAGGGAAGACTTACTGAAGTGAAGATTATGATTTATCTACTAAAAGCAGGCATCTAGTGCTAGGTAAGCTAAGTGCTTGCCAGCAATTCTTTTCAATGGCAGTCCCATCATTTTGTCCTGCCTATACACAGTATAGAAAATTGCTATAAACCTGCACCTTCTGGGCATCCAGATGTATTCAGACACCCAAAACCAAAAAGATATTTACATTTCTTCTCACTTATGTGTACCAGGTATAACCAGGCTACCATGGGCATCTAAATCATGGGAAGACCCACATTAATCCAATCTGACTTCCACAAGAAGTAAGTCTCTATATTCTGCTTTTGTCATTTTGTGTGCCCATTTCTTGAAGTTATGCAAAAATTAAAATAATATTTTTGTTGTTGCTTTCTTTTCTTCATAGAGTGAAAACCAGAGTCACAGTAGGACTTTATGTGGAAAATCTAGACATACTTCCTGTAGAAGAGATGTGGGACTGACTGTCTGAAAACTGTTCGGACTTACAATAGTTCATTACAAAGTTTGATTCCCTAATCAAGTCATTTTTTATCCTGACAATCTGAATGAATGTAACTGTTTTGATCTCCATTTTCAGCTCTCACTTCTTTAGCTGTTTGAGAGCATTTTAAAGCTACAAATTCTAGTGCTGGTTATAGTAACGAATGCCAGTCTTGCTGGTGGTGCATTGAGAGGCAAAACCATCACTCTGTTAAGCTACTTCTGAGCTAGAATGACAAGCTCAGTCCTTTCAACACTTAGTTCAAGGTTTAATGCCAAAGGTCAATAAAAATCTGTTGCTTATGCTCCCCAGTCTATTTTATTGCTATTATTGCTTTTTACACTTTTTTTGTCCGTGTAGAACAAAAATATCTGGGAGGTGTATCTACCCTTTTTCTCTGACCTGTTCAGGCTAGAAAAAAAAAAAAAAAAAAAAAAAAGATAGTATAAATAGAAAGACCAGATGTACTTGCAGAGCAAAGTGAATTTTCTACTTTTTAGTCTAAATATATATTGTTCTGACATGGGGCAAGCCAGATTTCCTTGTAGAATGGTACTTGGTAACTTATGAAAAAAAAAATACTTTTACCCCTTGAAATTTACAGGTAGGAGATGACATTACTTCCTTAACTGTAATATGGCTCATTATAATGCTACTCCAGGCTATACAGTAACCTTTAAAGAAAAAAGGGAGGAAATGCTGAGTCATGTTCTTGTTTTCTTATCATAATAACTCTTCTTCCCTTTCATAACTTAGAGTGGACAACAAAGCTTCTGTGTTTATGAACAAGAAAGAATAAAAAAGCAAATAAAATTGATCTGGTGCTTTCATTTTAAATCTCCTTTGATGTTACCTGCACAACATTGCACTAAGGATCCTGTTTAAAGCTGCATCAAAGCATATCATCCATGCACCAAGGGAGGGAATGACATTTGCTGATTTTCTTTTCAAAGAGCAGTTTGGTTACCACTTTAATAAAATAAATAAGTAAAAGAATACAGGAAGATTGGATTTGCCATTCTGGATCAGAGAACTTGCCTATCAAATCCAGCATCCTGTCTTTCAGGTTATGTAATGAAAATAGTGAAATTTACCTTGTATAAGTTATCATTATTCATTTATGTGCAGAGAGTGAACAGCAGTACCTAGCATACAAGACATTTTCCTGCAATTTGTTATTTTGAAAACGACAGATTCAAAGACACTTAGATATGAGTGCCTAGAACTTCATACCATTAAAAAAAAAAAAAAAAAAAAAAAAAGATATAGCAAGATATAGGGCTTTATAGCTTCAGAGATTATAAAGGCAGAAAGGGCTGTTGTGATCTAATTTCTAATTGTTTTGTCTAATTTCCCCCGTAAAACATGTCAGGGGAGTTTCCTGGATTATTTCCCATTACAAGTACAACATAACAGAAAATTTCCAAACCCAGCTGAAAAATTGCCACTGAAGGTGATTGCACTAAAATTCTGTGCATTTTTTTCAAATTGATAATTATCCTAATTGCTAAGAAAATCCTCTTCCTTATTGCTCATTCTAATTTGTCTTCTTCCATTTCCAGTGATTTTGGTCTCCTTATACCTTTCCTTCTATCAATTCTTATCAATATGTAGTGTACACACAACTCTCATAAATTTAATAAACCTTTGCAGGTGATCTAAAGGTTTCTATATTCATGAATCCCAAAGCTAGATGAAGTATTACACAATCAGCAGTATGCTGTCCATTTACTAGTTACCCTTTTTTGTTCTTTAATTGTACTCACAATTGTTCTCTAGTTTGTGAAAATGCCTATATTAAACTATAATGTAACAGAGATATTACATAAGTTACATACATTGGTAGATAGGCAGATACATTTGTGTGTGTGCCTGCAAGTGTGTGTGTATCCTATGCAGCTCTTTGGTTTATAACAAGCTATAGTCAATTACCCCTAAATTAATTATTACTTCTGGGTTCAAGGTGATGTGCAGTGCAGACTTCCCAGTTAGAATGAACTTCTCAGTGATAATTCATTTCCCCCTTTATGCAGTATGTACAGGTATCTAAAGAAACAGCTATTGCATTCTCTATCATTTGACTGTTCTGGTAATGAATTTTAAAACAACAGTATGATTTAAAGATAGCCTCACAGTGACCTTTCTGGTGGGGTATAGAAGAGATCAGCTCAGCCTGGTCACCCTGAAAAAGTAAGTTCTGTGTTGAAAAGTTTCTGCAGAAAATAATCAAAACAGCGAAACAAAAACAAAACAAAGACAGCAGGTGTCCCCAGTGATACTGAAAGAGCCTATCCTGCACCTATTTCCATTATACAAATAATGTAGCCCTTAATTAATTAGGTCTTTCAAGACCTCAATTACTTTCTGCTTTAATGAAAACTTTAATATAAATGAAGTCATCCAAAAGAAAATGACTGCCCCCACCTCCCTCCTTAGATTTAACAAGTTCTCCAGCAATGCACGGGCCAATACATACGTCCATCACCTTGTCAGCACCCAAGATGTCCACTTTATTCACTGTCTGAGTTTTTTTCAGGTCTGGATTATATAAGATAATCTTGAAGAGCAACAATCATTTACTCTTTGCAGATCCTGCTAGAAGTACTGCTTCCACACATCAGATTTCTTCACTGGGTCTGTTTCAGTCTTCTCCCAGCCTCTTCCAACTACTCTTTCTAACCAGACCAGGCTTCTCTTCCACATTTATAAGCCATTTTTCTATCTTGCTTCTACTTTTCATTTTACCTATCTTCAACAGAAAACCAAAGATCAGTTTTTCCCAAGCTTATTAGATCTTGGTCTTTTTCTCATACTTCCAGGGAGAAATACCTATACAGGACCATCTGTCCCTTAATCTGAGAAGCAGGAATTCTAGAGCCATTTGCCTACTACCTGTCTGATTTTCCTGGTTTCCTAAGTGAAGTTTGCTTGGTTGAAATACTATCCTTTAGTTACCTTCAGAAATTTGTATACAAGTAATTTTTGATGCTAGGAAGAAAGAAAATGAATGTTGCCTTTCAGCGAAAATAAGGAACATTTGATTCAGTAAAATATTCAAAAGAACAAAAAGCATAAAGCATTGAATTGAGAAGTCACAAAAAATGAAATATTTAGAATTGCAATTCAAGCAACTTGAATCTGTGGGTATCATTTTTATCTTGCACTAACAAGACTAACTTGTTTTTATCTTGCACTAACTTGTCAATGCACTAACAGGATTCCTATCCAACTCCTGAATTAATTTAAGGTAGATTTTGTGAGATACAGTATCAAATGCTCTCAAATGCAAAACTATATATGCTTTGCATATATAGAAAAGTCTATATATGTACTACAAATACTGTATTCTCTGCTACTACTGTTTGTTCTGTACATCAGAATTCATATTTTTTTAATAAATAAAAAATAACTATATTCTCTACTAGTATTATGCCTAGGTGTCTCCTTGACTACTTTTGAATTTACTTAAGGTCTTCCTCCTTGTGACTGAACGGGGAGTGGCAGAGGGAGAAGATGGAATCTTCTTTCTCCCCACAATCAGTTTCTTTCTACGGTCCTCAAGTTAAAATAGCAAGTGAGAATCCTTGCTTACCACTCATTATGGAAGCCCCTATCATTTTTTCTGCTGTGAGTCACTACATGATTTTGAACTAGGGCAAGTGACATCTTTCCTTGTCCTACAAGAACGAATTTTTAATAAGTTGTCTATCAGTCACATGCTCTCTTTGGGACATGCCTTCCTCAGTCTGGCCTGTGTTTCAGCTTTAATAAAATATTTATAGAAATCTATATGTGACAATTTATGAAATATGAAAGACAAAATGATTTTTCTCAATTTGTAATTAATTTCTGTTAGAATCACACACAGACAAATATGGTATATATTCCCATGTAGTGAGGCTGTGACTGGGACAATTAGGTTAAATGACAACTTTCACCACATTTTCTCCTTTTGAGAAATGTGAAAAATTTGTGACAAATATTTTAATGTGAGTAACTTTCTTCATTGCCAAAACCAGAGAAACCTGTAGAGTTCATTCAAATGATAGCAGAGATACAGCTAAATCTCAGACATGCAATGAAATCCCTAGAAATCCCTTTTTTATAGAAGGCTACATAGATTTCCAATTTTGAGTGTGTACTTCTGCTGATGTTTCAGACACACCTGGCCCATATTATTTCACTTTGTCATGAGTTATAAGAAATACTTTAAATTTACATAGCAGGATTATGATTTGAAATAAAAGCTGCTTTCATACCACTGAATCTCAGAATCAGCTATCATCTCTACTTAAATATAAGCATGATTCACAGCAAGAAATTATTTGGTGGTTTATATTGTGAAATAATGATATTTTCTTGTCATACCTTGTCTTATTCCTGAGGTAGTAAAACACTTATGAATGTATTCAATTTACTGCTATGGAAGCTAGTCCATTATATCACAGAATCACAGAATGATTGAGGTTGGAAGGGACCTCTAGAGATCATCTAGTCCAACCCCCCTGCTCCAGCAGGGACACATAGAGCAGGTGGCACAGGGTGGCATCCAGGTGGGTTTGGAAGATCTCCAGAGAAGGAGCCTCCACAACCTCCCTGGGCAGCCTGTGCCAGGGCTCTGTCACCCTCACAGGAAAGAAGTTCTTCCTCAGCTGGATATGGAACTTCCTGTGTTTCAACTTGTACCCATTACCCCTTGTCCTGTGAATGGCCACCACTGAGAAGAGTTTGGCCCCATCCTCCCTACATTGGCCCCCATCCTCCCTTCAGGTATTTAGAACTATTGATCAGATCTCCTCTCAGTCTTCTCTTCTCCAGGCTAAACATGTCCAGCTATCTTAGTCTTTCCACATAAGATAGATGCTGCAGTCCCTTAACCATCTTTGTGGCCCTACACTGGACCCTCTCGAGAATCTCCACGTCCCTCTGGTACTGCGGAACTCAGAACTGCACACAGTGCTCCAGGTGCGGTCTCACCAGAGCTAAGGAGAAGAGCAGGATCCCCTCCCTCAACTTGCTGGCAACACTCCTCCTGATATAGGCCAGGATCCCATTGGCCTTCTTGGCCACGAGGGCACATTGCTGCCTCGTGGTTAACTTGTTGTCAACTAGGACGCCCAAATCCCTCTCTGCAGAGCTGCTTTCCCTGATCTGTACTGGAATTTTACAGTCGATTTAAATGAAAAATACGTTCCATTTTGATTTATAGTCCTCTTGGAGACAAGGCCCTGTTTCAAATCACCAATTTAATTGATGTGGATTACCCGGTTTTGTTGCCTATCTCTCTTCACTGACTAATCTAACAATGCTCCTCTTAAGCGAGATGTCTCAATTAGCTGTCTTAATTACAGGAACAATTTCACATGAAAATGCTCTAGATGACTGTTCTGTGAAGTTGATTAATGCTTGTTTTGAATAGCATTTCCAGGTTGGCATAAAGGTTGGATCTTCATTTCGTTAAATGAGGACTCCACAGGATAACTGTATTTCATGCCTTACTAGCCAAGATCACAGAGAGGTTAAGGCACATGAGTTGTAGGTTGATCCATATAAAGGGACCTGTGAAACTGAAGTAATGAGTCTGAAGCTTCAGTCCTGCTGCTTATATTCAGTTATTTAACTCTGCAGACATCAAGAAGCCACAGGTGCCTCCAGCTCTTCAAAATAAATGGGCACATTACTATTATTCTCTTAGGCAGGCACAGGAGCATGTCAGATTTGTCATGGTTGAACAACACAGTGCTTATTTTTGTCTATCTCATTTGAGTATTTCAACCCTGTAGGTGAACAAATGTATGCAACGAAGCTGGGCTCACAAGGCAATAGCAATCGTGCTTCCTTGTACAGTTAAGTACTGTACAAACATAAAGCAGTAGACAGTCCCAGCTGTATGCTACGCATTCTTTAGTCAAAGCAGAAGGAAAATGGAAGAAGCAAGTAAAGTGAAGCTTATTGGGCAGTAAATATCACAGGAAGGGAATCCTTCAATTACAGTATTCATTGTAAAAAAGCTAGAAAGGTCAGGATCAGGTCCCATCGTTTTATATAAGGGTGCTTTTCTGCTTTTCTCCTCAATAACAAACAAAAAACGCTCCTCTTTTATTTCCCTTTATATTGCATCTAAGGCAATATTCATTACGGAAAATATGCTCTTGGGAAGAGATTTTGTATGTTTATTTTAATACTTGGGTGATATAGCTTGCATACTGCAGTAGTTCCTTTGGGAAATCTGATATATTATTGGAAGGTACTATCAAATCCGGTGTCTATTTTAATAACCAATTATATGAAATTAAGAAAAAGGGTAGGCAGCTGCTTATTTAATTGTTATATACCTAGAAATTGATTATAATCAAGTTAGCTAGTATAAATCATCTTTCCTGATTGCTTTACAGCCTTATAACAGGATGTCCATAAGAACCTTTCTTGAAATGACTGGCAATTTCAGTTGGACTTTATGGAAATAGTACAGGTATAGTCACTACTGCTTAATACATGGAAGCTTTAAAAAGCTTACTTTAAAAGCTGAGAGATATGCAAAAGCATGGAAAGAAAAGAGGTTTAAGTATAGCTTGAGATTTATCACATTGTTAAATGGGAAAAATCTGGGAAAGGTCTGATCCAAAATCCATTAGAGTCAACACAAGTCTTTTTATTTATTTAAAGTGGGCTTTGGAATAGAAGCCTGTGTCTGCATTGTCTACATCTTTCACTATCCGCAAATTAGTAAATTTGCTACTACCATAAAGGCTTGATAGTTGCTATGTCAATGCTATTTAGAGGTCATGAAATCAAACCTTTTTAAAGAAACCTCCTATAAAGCCCTTAACTATAACATAAAATTGAGCAATTACTTAGAACAAATACTTGAGGCCTAGATCAGAATAAAGGATTTTGGTCTCTTATCTTCAGCATTTAGTAAACAAAATATTTTGATGTGATAGGTTAATACAGCAAACCCCAGTTTAGGAAACCTAGAGAAGAACTAGAGGTTACAAGAACATCTGAAACTAAAAAGGAGTTGGAAGTGTTGTTTTTCTCTTTCCTTCATATGCTCCTAATAAACATGGATGCCATTTACAAAGTGAATGCTGTGATGTTTAAGCTTAAAAGGATTTTTCTGATACATACTGCTCAAAGCATTATTCTCTAGAAAATGAATTCCTATGTGCCCGCTGTGTAAAACTCAATCAAGCACTTCCTGACAAGGTGCAAAGAGACAGTGTTTTGATGTTTCCTGCATTGAAATACATTTTTAAAAGACTTTATTTCTTGTCTTGGCTTTCTTAGGTTTGATGCTTTATTCCTTGTGAAATGTTCCTGCCTCTCTGATTTCCCTTAAATCCTATAGTTATCCCATAGGTTTGAGTTATTTTCTTTTAATCCTTCTTTTGTTGTCAATCACACCACATGGCTTTGATATAAAAAACACTACTAAATCACTTAAAACATGATGCCATTATTATCTTCATTGACCACGTTTTTGTTTATATATAAGCCACTTTCGGTACCTTTAAAAGTATTTATCCATCCTTTCCAAATTCTTACCTTTCCTAACAATGTTCCAAAATACTCTAGCAGCATCTGTTTTCTTTTTTTTTTTTTTTTCCATCAGGCAATGACAATTTTAATTTTTCATTGTGAAGTTTTTGTGATTCAAATATAATTTATGAAACAGATTTATCTATCAAAATAACAGAAGACACTGGGATATATCAAAGGATAGATACATAGGATTTTCAATTTTAGGTCACAGCTTCGAATCATTCAATTTAATCATCTTTTCCCACCCTAAATGGATGGTTTCGGTTCATTTCTTAGACAACAGATAAGGTGGCAATGTGTTACTTTAAGAGATTGGTTCAGCTGAAAAGACTTGTGTTACCAACAATTGAAATAGGAACCTGCTATTCACTAGAATGGTACAAAGGTACAGTGCCTCATATTTATAAATCTATGTCTGGTTTTGGACTCTTCAATCAGTAACAGTATCTACTAATTGTGTAAAAGTTTGGAATGATAAAGAGATCTCTTGTAATCTAAGGAAAATGCTAAGGTATATGACAAGCTATAAAAAGTAGCTGTAAATATACATCTTCATGCATATATATGTATATATATATGTATAAAGTTAAATAGATACATTATCTAGTACTTAATGCATAATTTTCATATAGAAAATTTTTGATTTAAGGAAGTAAGAGTAGTATCCTTCCAAAGAGAGTTTATCATTCCTTTAATGACTTAGTCTGAAAGTCAGTGAAGACAAAGCCACAAGAATTTAAAACTGAAAGCAGATACAGTACCATTTTAATTACATGACAAATAAGAAAATGAGTTACTTATGTACTGAAGACATATGTTATGCCATGCAGGATCAAAAAAAAAAGAAAAGAAAAAAAAGTCAGATGTCCTAATATGCTACCATGAGAAGTCCTGGTGCTTTGCTTATTGCTCTCTTCATCTTCTAAAAAGTAAAGGGCTTCACTATCTGAGTGGCTATATACTGTTTCAGTGTATGACAGCCCTTTTCCTACTGAGTGTATAATGGATGAAAATAACCTCACTTTCCCTTAAGTATTCAAAGGTTAGCCATCTGAATCTCAGCCAATGGAAAAAAAAAAAAAGCCTCTCTAAATCACAGTTCATGCGGCATAATCTAGACACATGTTAGGATGAGAGAAATCACTCTATGGAGAGGACCATTTTTCTTTAATGATTATGAAGTCTTCAATACCTAGATTTTATATGCTTAAATTAGGAAAGATGAATCCCATCCTAAGTCATTAGTGTATGCTGTTTGTTGCCATTTTGGTAGCTCATTAGTGAACTTCGCATTATGTTGCTTATTCTGCAGCCAAATAAATCAAAACAAATGATGATATATATAACTACAGTGAATTTTGTAAGGTATTCAGTAAATGACATTTTCTACCTCTCTGCAGATTACCTTCGGAACTACTTTGTCTTTACTTAAAAAAAAAAAAAAAAATCACAATATGATGGCAGTATTTAGATATGACAATCTTGAGCAGGTGATAAAAACAATACAGACAAGGAAGTACCATAATGTACAGTAACGATCAGGCATTTTTCCCTTCCCTTTTCCCCCATCAGATTTTTATTTCAAAGTACCTGTTCAAAACCTTTTTTTTTTAAAAAATGTATTTTTATGACTAGAAAGAAAGATACCCCCACTTTTTTTCTCACTGTTTCTTCTTTCCTATATTTATTGTTACTATGATGCTCTCTGAAATGATTATATAAAACTCAGCTGCAATAATGTTTTAGGGCTGAGCTGAAAAGTTGCTTCAGTCCAAAAGGTAAGCAGATAAACTAACAACACCATCACATTTATCATGTAATATTTAAAATTTACCTGGAAAAAGTGGGGGGTGTCAGGGCTATATTGTGAGATAAACAGGAGGCATAATGTTTGTTGAAATAAGTAGCTGTACTTGTCCTTTTATAAGGTGTTATGAATTTACACTTTTAGTTTTCATTTCTTATATGAAGATGAACTGACTTAATGTATTAGTGCATGTAGGGCTGCCCCAGTAAAGCACCTACTGAACTGAATGTTTTTGCCTGCAGAGACAATGCATCCTGCTCTAATAATTCAAACCTGTTGATGAGTCTTTCATATATAAGAATCACCAGTTACCTCACAGTTTCTGTTGCAGAGCCTAAGCTCCATCTTTCCAGAAATATCAGAGCTTCAAGGGCTAAAGCTCTGGGTAGGAATGCCTGCAAATGATGCTGGGAGAGTCCATTCTGGAAGTTAAATGCATGTAAACAGTCTATCCCACCAAACTCTCCTCCATCTGTCGCAGGAAACATTCAAAGTGGCCAAACCATTATCTTTGCTTCCAGGGCTCTACTGTTACTAGCACAATGCATAAAAGGGAAAAAACAATGGAACCACTGGAAAAAGATTTGTTTTGCAGAATGGTAAATAATAAGGCATGCAAAATGCTTGCAACCTGACCAAAATCCAGTTCTGCAGTGGAAAGTTTCTATGGCTAGGGACAAAGATTAGGCAAATATGTGACCAAAGAAATAGAAAATAATGGTTATTAACTACTGCCAATTAATAGTAAAAGATGCTTAAATACAAAGGCTTATAGCTTGTCAGCCTAACTCTAGTTTAGTAGAGTGCAAGTATTCTTGTGAATTTTGTCAAGAGCACTGTAAGAATGTAATACCCATGTGCTATACCTGCTATTTAGTACTGTATTTTACAACACAATCATAAAATACTTTGGGAAGAGAGACTATAACCCTGGTGAACCCATATTGTCATTCTTCTCATATAAAAGTCTTACAGATAACTATTGTTTGTATATACATTTTTCAGCTGAGGAAGATCCATCAATTTATTTGCAAAGTATGAAAGCCATATTTTTTACTTCTGGCTTTGGTGGAATACTCAGACTATCAGATAGACTTCAGTAGTTCACTGCATTTTTTATCCCCTGCCATTTAGGGTTCTTCCTAGTGCAACAGATACACTGTAAGGTTATATAAATGTGATTATACATGGTGTTGAAACTCTGTCATTTCCAAAATGCCTCCCTCTTCAAACTGCAAATGACATATTTTCTACACTTTTAAAAAGTGCTCATGTATAAGCCTCTATTGTCATTTATATTAGTACCTGACAACTGCACATATTCCCTTTCTCTTTCTCTCTAATTTACTCTTTCCTGCCATGTGCTATGCATGTTAGGTGCAGGTTATCTGTAAACATGTTTATATTAGTACAGTTTTTCAGCACTGATAGTTTTCACCTAGAAATATTTTCTGCCATATCCCTTTCCAGAGTAGATATATTTGTGCATCAACTAATTCTAAAAATTTTAGAAAGCTCCCAATTATTGTATTATGAAGATGTGATTTTCTTCATTTTGGAATATGTTGTAAAATAATAACATAATAACAAAATAGAAAATAAAACATATACATTTTGTTTCTCTTCATGAAATCCAAGTTGTCACTATTTATATATTGTAGTACTTAGTGCCTTATGGACCAGTTATGATAGATAAACTGTACATACATATATGTATATAAATGTATTAAAAAATCCTGAAGATCTTAAAACCTGAATAGCTGCATCTAGTGGTTCCTTTAGAAATAACCATTACATTGCTTGCTAAGAAAAATAAAAGAGACACCAGCTCTAAAATATTTTGATAATTGATTATTTTATTTTTGGAATCTACTGTAATCAGGTATGACTGGACTATGTCAGAAGAATTTTAACCCTTAAAAAAATGTTTTGAGAAGGAAAAAAAATGTTTGAGAAACATTTTGAGTCATCTGATTCCTGTTTTTTCCCTATCTATTAAACAACGCAAGGCAGCTTGGAAAAGACATGCAAGGATTAGCTGCTTTTAATAGCAAAATAAAATCTAACCTTTTGATCTCTCATTCACAAAACAACAACATCAAACAAAACAAACAAACAAACAAAAAGTTTCAAAGCCTTCATAGACAAAGACTTTGGGTGCTCCAGGATTATGAAACTTTCTTTTAGGGAACAGATGACAGCTTGAAAAAATCTTGCATTCATAGCTTGAGCTGACAAAGTGCACAGCGTAAATCCCTGAGTGCACCTTCATAATAAAAGGTGGCATTATTCAGGTTTCCAAATTTTCTTTTGATTTAAATGGGACTGGTAGTGATCACAGCTTACACGACTTTCAGGAGTTATACAAACAGTGCTTCTGTGCAGAAAGATAGAGAAGTTTCCGTGGGAACTTCTACCCTTACTTTCTCTGTGAATTACAATAATTTTGTGCAATGAATGCAAACTTATAGATACTTCCAGTCTCAGGCACATATTCCCAATGTGGAAAGTTCAGAAAGCTGATAATTTGTCTCGGAGGAATACTATTTACATCAGCGACTCTTTTCATGGCTTTCAGAAGAAAAAGTAACCAGGTCTAGAGCAATCAGCAATAGTCTATTCATAGAATCACAGAATCACAGAATGCTTAAGGTTGGAAGGGACCTCTAGAGATCATCTAGTCCAACCCCCCTGCACACGCAGGGTCACCTACAGCAGGTGGCTCAGGACTGCGTCCAAGCGGGTTGGGAAGATCTCCAGAGAAGGAGACTCCACAACCTCCCTGGGCAGCCTGTGCCAGGGCTCTGTCACCCTCACTGTCAAGAAATTTTTCCTTAAGTTCCTGTGGAACTTTTGGTGCTTCAGTTTGTGGCCGTTTCCTCTAGTCCTATCAGTGGCCACTACTGAGAAAAAATGCTACTATTCATGATACTATTGAAGATAATTGCATAGTAAATAAATAATAAAGATATTCCATATCTTGTTTCTTCATAATATTCTATGTCATGCATTCTACAGAAGATGGGAAAAGGATAACCGCAATTTCACTTGTTATTATATACATTTATAATAATATGTTTTGAATGTGATTATAATATAGAGTTGCAGACATACATAATTTCATACTAAAAAGTGTAAAAGATGTGTTAAGTATTCTTTTCTCTTGCTTAAGTTAGAATTCTAATTACATTTAAATTGTGAAATTTAGGAGGTATCTTACCATGCTACAGGAAGGAAACAACTTATATATATATATACAATATTGTGAAATATACTTCATGCACACTTGATAGTGAAAACGGTGGAATATAGGTGTCATTTTTCAGTAGCAAAAGAATGTTCTTGAATATGAAATATGAAACAGAGAGATGTGATTAAAAAATGGAAGGCAATAAAATTCAATAAAATATGAATTTTCATTTCTTTGAAAATGACTGTTGCATACACATTCTATTTGCTTTTTGAGGACTAACAGCTTGCCTCTGTCAGGCATTGTGATAAATCGTGTAGATATGAACCTACATGTAACACTCTATTAAAATCATTAAAAAAAGGGCTTAGAATATTAGACTGTAAATATACATAAAACTATATATTTTTTTAGATAGGAATGTTAAGAAACATTTATCACACATCCTTCAATGGCTTACAAACTGGTTGGGTTTATATACATCAGTTCAGACACTGAATTGCATGCTTCTCTTAAAGTAAAAATACCTATGCATTCCATTAAACATTTATAAAATATTATTTCATATATAGATAATGTTTTTATCCTTTTGTCAATGATAATCTATCTGTAATATCTTTTGTACAGTCTGACCATGAAGGCACACAAGCAGAATAGATAAAGCATCAGTAAACTAAACTCTTAACAGCAAAAAGGCAGGGAGTTCAAAAAATAATAATTTTGAAGCAAAAGCAGCACTAATCTGGTCTATTTCTCTCACTGTAATAGCCTCACTGCTCTGCAAAATATTTTTTGTGTTTCAATGGTTTAAGCTGTTTACTTTATGCATATATGCAGCAACATACAGATGCTACATTTCAGGGTTTGTACAGTTCTCCACAGCAGTAGGACCAGAGATAAACACATAAATACTGTTCTGCTTTACATAATGCAACATTATTTATAGAAACAATGGGGTTCAAGTGTGTTACGGTTTGATGGGGAGTGGGGGCAAATTTGGTAAGAGATGAATCCCCTTGCGTTCCAGCCAATCCTCAGAGGTTAGAGGGACTGGGAGCAGCTGGACTCATTTGTTAATAGGGATACCAAATACTGTGATAGCTATATGCCCAACTCTGGCAGTATTGGATTCACCAATAGTCTGCTGACTGTAGGTCCAATTGCCTTCCTAGGAGCAAATCAAGTTCCCAAATAGTGTGATCAACTATAAGCTCGATTCTGGTAGTATCGGATTCACCAACAGTTTGTCGACTGTAGGTTCGATTGCCTTCAAAACAAGTGGTCAGGTTCACGAATAGCACAATTTATTCAAATGCAACATTTGGAAAACAGGTTTTGGATGTCAGTATAGGAAATTCTCTACTACAGTGTGGGGTTCTTATCGAGTGCTGAGTGTACAAATGCGCAGTCATCACTCACCCAGAAGATGGGAGAGAGCTCTCAATCTTGAGGAGTCTCCTCAGGCAGTGTCCTGACCCGAGGGCTGGGAATGGGTTCAGCCTGTC
>VZSV01000126.1:4584-23067 GCA_013398735.1 Nothocercus julius | reverse complement strand
GGTTTATTAGCTGCATGGTACAACCAGATTGCCACCTCTGCAGGGAGTACAACAGAGTTTGGCCGTAGTGTCTTCACTCCACTCCACCCTCCATTCACTCGTCATCTGCACAGCACCATCAGATTACCCCTCCACAGGGAATCCAACATAGCTTGCCCATGGTGTCTCCATCCTGCTCCACTCTCCGTTTACTCTTATTGGTGTGTGGTAGGAGGGTAGATTGTGTTGCCAAGGGAATCGTGGAGAAGTGGATTCCGCACATACCAACCATCCCAGAAGGGGTACCTGTCTCTCTTCTCAAGCAAGCCTCGGTAATACCGTAACTTCTGTTAGGCCCTAGTTTTCTCTAAGTTCCCCTTTCTCAAGAAATTCTCTCACAAAGTGTAAGCCCTGATTGCACTGGCCCTTAAGCAGGTGCAAAGCAGAATGGTGCGGAATATGTGAGTTCCCTTCCATCCTTTCTGAGAAGCTGACCAAAAAGCCAGGCACAGCAAACCAGTATTACTGACAGCTAATGCCGCACCTCTTGCTTTTCTGCTGTTACCTGGAAACAGAAGGAACCTTCAACTTCTGCAGTTCACCACTAGTATCTGTCACTCCACCGGCCTCTCAGATGACTAAAATGACTAATGAAGCTCTTTCATAGGAACAAATCTTCCTTTGCCTTTTATTGGGAAGATTTTGGGGCACTGAATTTGAGGCATTAGGGTTGTTATGTGATCTCTGAGCAATTCTGTGCTCACAGTTCAAGTGGCAGGTGTGTATGGGTAGTGTTTTTGTTTCAGTACAGCTCAAAGGTTTCTAAATCAGTTTTGTTTTCTTGAATTTTACTGATGGAAAGTATCATGCAAATGTTAATAAATATAGTTTCTCCAATAGATAACCTGGAAAAAAAGATGGCAACAATTTTCTAGTGAAAATAAAGGGTAAGGAATATCTCCAGATTGTGAATGTCATTTTTAACACTGAGTGTCTGGTGACGGAAACTCAAGGAGCAAAACCAGAAATCTCTCATGTGTCGTCCGCTCCTTCATCAGCCCAGTTTCTGATGAGTTCACTGGGTTGTGGAAATCTACACTCTCTACTTTTCCATTATGGGGCTAAGGAACTAAGTTGGCAGAAGAAACGGAATATATCTAATGTATAATTAATTTTTTTTCCTGGATCATAGTTTTCTCATTAATAAATGTTGGGAGATTTTTTTTTAATGTTAGTTTGGTAGTGGTGTGTAAGCAATTGAAAAGCTTAAATCCTGTTTGACTGATACTCTGTACCTGCATTTCCAGAATGCAATTGTTGTGCTGGAAGGCTGGAAGGTACCATTCTTCCAGAAAACATGATGTTAATGGATAAATCCAAATATTGCATACAGGAGGCAGTTTCTCCCTCTGCCTTTATACTAAATTAAGAAACAATTAAACAAATCTTTATTTGATCACAGCTGGAACAATAGAAGTCACTTCCCAAGGTACAGACCATCATGGCAAATCCTGAATGGAAGAGCAGCCATGTATTCTGAGATGTTTCTGTTGAGATTTCTAGCAACTGGGATGGCTTTGGCGCTGTTTTGATTGTCGATGACAATCTGAGTATATATGCGATGAACTGAAAAGCAAACCAAGAGACAAGCAGTGTGAGTTTGGTCGTTGGAATAAGAATGTTCATTTGAGTACAGGACTGTTTAGAAGGGCAGTTTTTAGTTTCTAAACAAGGAAACTGCTGTTTTGTTTTGTTTCATTTTTGTTTAAAAGGTAAGAATTACGAGCTCCCTAAGAAGTTTGCTACTGTTATTTCACGTGCTAAAGCTTTTCTGCTTATATAAATATATACGTAGCAAAAAACATTCTTTCCTCCCATTTGGTTAATTGGAAGGACATAGAGTTGCCCACTGGATGGCCTGAAAATTGTGCGTGTGGATCCTGGCCACTTAAAAAGTGCTCCAAAAAATCTGTTCAGAACAAGGTCATTGCTACCACTACCTTTAAGAAATGAGAGGCTTATGGTTTAGCTTTACCCACAGCTACTTTAAAATATCTCTCTCTCTTTTTTTTTTTTTTTTTATTTTAAGGAATTAGGTTAAAATGAGAAAAAAAAATGAAGTATTGCAAATCTGTTTCCTGTTAACAGGAATTTCAAGGGCATAGATAACAAGGTAGAGAGTAACCACTCTTAGTTTAATTTATCTAAGACCAGTCTCAAAAGTCCTTTTTCCATCTCCTTCCCGACATCTGGCAACAAAATCTCAGGCATTTTTCATGACAACCAAGGAAATATAATTCTTTACATAAGTCCTCTTTAAATAAATGTCATTGCACCAAATAAACACCAGATTCATGTCCTTAGATTCTTCTTCTATAGCAAATTATCAGGACCTTGAGTATTGTCCACATCCACAGAGTTAAGAGACAGAATTTGCTGTGCCTGCACTTGTTTTATGACCCTCTGTACTTGCAAGAAAAAAAATTAAAAAAACAATTAGCAAAGTAGCTTAAAAGGATGCTAATCAATTGGTTGGGAAAACACTATAAGGACAAGATTAAATGCGAGTTGAACGATCTGGCCATTGAAACATTTCTTTGTTTTTCATTCTGTTTTTCAGTTCTGCATTCCACCCTGCAACACCTTTTCAGTCAACTTATCCTCAATCCAAGTGATGGACAAATCACATTGTTTAAACAGTAGATTATCTGGAGAAGGCTTTTCCCCTGAAGTTAAGTGGGTTCTTATAAATTGTACGATATTTGGGGGTTACTTCATGATGCCAAAATTGTTGATCTATCCCCCAAAATAACATGATCTATTAATCAGATTTTCAGTAAAAGATTTTGCTGTCATAAGTGAGCATGTTTTGCTTTAGAAAAAGTATCTCGTTGCAGTCAGTGCTACAAACTGCACACAGATGGAAGGCAGGAAACAAGCAAGAATTCTGAATTACTACGAGTGTGCAATGTGCCATATGAGAAACTTCTGTAAGATACTTGCTGCATGTCAATTGCTTGTGTTTTATGCAGCACAAACACAAACTCAGCAATGCCTCCTTTGGTTTCAGACTTTTTGGTCATGTCTGCACCAGTGATAGGGCCCATATTTGTAAGATTTGCACAGCTGATGAAAGGAGGCAGTAATGAGGATGCCAAATTTATAGAAAGAGGATAGCATTTCAGGGTAACTCTTAGCTGATAAAAGGGATCAGTTTTATGAACTCAGAATTGAATTCTGGGTTTTGACACACACTAATTCATTTTTATCTGTTGTCTTTTTTTTTTTTTTTTTTTCTATTTCCACTGTGAGGCCTTGGGACAAGAATGTCCTTCACATTCTCAATAGGATTTATCTTCACTAATGTAACTTTATAAAAGTTAAATGCTTAACTAAGCTAATCTTTAGGCCTAAATAAAAATATAAAATAGATGAAAAGGGAGAGGGCGATTTAATCCACTTCAAGCACAAATTTACTTTGGGGTGGAGTGAAGTTTCCTTAGAATGTGTCTCAGTCTCTCCATTGATTAGAAAGGTAGCATAGTTTATCATATTGGATGGATACCTAACTCTTAGAGAGTATGTCCAGATAAAATAAATCCCATCCTCTCTCTCTCTAAGACCAAACATTATGGGACACTTCCTGCTTGTATCTTCATGAACAATAACTGGAGTACAAGCATAAGCACAAGACCATAATTCCTGCTCCTGGTTCACTTCCTACTGTTTCTTCTGCTCCCTTTTTCTTTCATCTATCATGTGATTGATGATTAAACTTTTTTTCTCTTTCTCTTGGGATTTCATGACAGTAGGTGGTGGAGAAAGTCTCAGTAGGTAGTGGAGGAGTAGGTGGTGGAGAAAGTCTCAGTAAATAATTAACAAATAAGATGTTCAGAACAGAAGATATATTTTTAATTTTTCATATTTTCATAAAAAATGTGGAAAGCATTGCTACAGCTTAAAGTGATTACAAAGTGATTAGAAAAATATATCAGAGAAAATCTACAGAAAGTTGTTAAAGACCTAAAGATCATCTCTGGCTTTGGAGGTGACAGAGCGGTACATCACTGGGGGCCAATAGCATATTCAGAAATAGCATCTAGAAACCTGCTTTGTTCTTCTATTCTTCCCTTGGCATCCTGTACTGCCCATTCTCAGATAGAGAAGACTGACTGACATGAACCTTTTGTCTGGCCCACTACATTCATCCTTATGTTCTTATATTAAACAAGAACATCTAGAAGAACTAACTGAATCTGAATCATTGCTAATTCTTAATTTAGGCTAAATGTGGAGAAAAAAAAAAGATTTGGAATTGTTAACCAACAGGAACCTTTAAGCATGATATTAGAGCCTGGCTAATAATAACATTCTGCCCATCCAAAAGGACATTCTTTTTCTAGACATACAGTTGCATTGTAATTTTAGAACTTACAAATGTCCTTGGGGGGACTAACAGTTAATCTACCATATTTTTACATAATACTCATATATATTTCATGTTTATCCTGTGTAGTCTAGTAAAACAACATACAGTTATTAAACTAAGAGCATATAGGAAATCATGGATAGGAAAAAAAAAAAACCTCATCAAGCTGTTTACAGGAAAATCTGGAAAAATATATATATAATTATTTTGGTAATAACAGAGGAAATCTCTTTAGGGAAATCTAACATTTATGGGAGAAAAGGATGAACGCTGGTAATAGTTAACTGGAAAATAATTTTTACTTAATGTGTATTCAAATAATAAAAATCAATTATGTCCAGTCTAGTGATTATGGGGGTTTTAGCTTATAACTGAATAAACCACCAGGACTATCATTATTAGTGGATCTCTCTGGAAAGAAATAATCCCTTTTGCAATAAACCTAGAATTGGCATCTAACCTTCGATTGTGCTGAAATAATGGACTCCATAGGCATGACAGTTGGGTCATTGCCCAGCAATGAACACAAGAGCTTCAGCTGGCAAGATGTTTTCTAAATCATTTAGAATATTTAGTCAAAAGTTTTAAAATATAAAAATGGACCAGCTCCACTAAGTAATCTTGGTCCTTTCTGAAAGGACTGAGAATTTTATCTTTGTCATTTTATATCTTCTAGTTTTGTATGAAATTTATGACTGCAGTCTTCAGATTAGAACTTCCATTTAGTAGTAGCAATGGGGCTCACATTGAGGTGAATGTCTGGAAAGGCTTAGCAGAACACTCAGGGGACTGAGAGCACTGAATAGCTCCCATTTGTCTTTGCCTTCTTATAGGCCGTATTTACAGGAACATGTTTGCAGACAAGAACACATGAATCTTTCTCTTTCCCATTCTAACCTCCATGGCTACTTGATGATAGGTGTTGTTATTTTTCTTCATGCAGCCACCTGAATGAAGGGAAAGAGAGGCAACATCAAGGGCAGATACTATAAAAACAACAGGGAAAATTACTGCAAACAAAGCTTCAAGCTAAAAAGTAGAGGTAAGCAGAGATTTTACCTTAAGAGAGGATCTTAAGAGAATCTAATGGCCTTCAGAACAGGAGAGAAGGATGGAAGGATGCTGGAAGGAAGTTATACAAAAGAGATTATAGGATGAACTAAAGGGCATAGCTCCAACTACCTCTCTGTGGTAACCACATGAGGACAGATATGATGGCTGGTCCCTCCACCATCCCTGCTGCCCATGAAGAAAAATCAAAGAAAGTGGGAAGAAATGTAACCTGAAAAGTAAATAGTTGTATTGATGTGTCACCCATGTGGTGCAAGAACAAAGTTCCTACTGGGACTGGGTGAAGAGACTTCCCCTGCAAAGTGGGTATGAGAACACAGAAAAAGAACCAAGCTCAGGCTTCTCATATGGTTGATTCATCACAAGAATCAAAACAATAGCACTGGAATGCAATTCAGATGATACAATAACAGAATCTGTGGTAATATGAGAGGAAATTGTTAGAGGAAAATAAAAAGGAAAAATGTGAAAAAAATCACTTCTTAACTTTTTTTCCTGATTCTGAAAATTTTAGAAAATAAGTAAATGGATTTTTTTATTTTTTGGTCAAAGATTCATATTAACATATCTCTGGGCATTAAAATGTACCATTAATATTGCTGACATTGAATGAATTTATGTAAGTCCCTCATTACAACAATTTGTTTGCCACATTTCCACTCACCTGGTGTCTGTTCTCTGACTACATGCATTATGCACAAAACGGAGAAAAAAACCTTATCATACTGAAGCAAATATAAATTTGCTTCACACCCAAATTGCAAATATATACAAATTGCAAATATAAAATTAATACAGATAAATTCTGACAAATGAGATCATTATCTAGAAGAATTTAATTCTTCTGGGGATTCTGCATTGAAATAAGAAAAATTGTAATGCATGTGCTATTGCTAAGCACTAATCCTTCCAGCTCTAATCACCTAGAGTAATGATAAGTGTCAGGTGAAGACTTTCTGGAATTAAGCTAAGTGAATTTAGTTCTCCTATAGAATCTTGACTAATGTAGTATGTCTGTCCAAGATTTCTGAATGCCAAGCGCACCATTTATAGTAGCAAACATTTTGAATGTGCAGCATTGCCCTTAGAAATCCACGGCAAATGGCCATTGCACTTACTGGTTGATCTGCATATTTGCAATACTTATATTACAAGTACAATGCAGTACTTGCTTTACTGTGAAATCCCTGCAAACACATAGTAGTCATTATGTGCATCTTTTCTGCCTGTGCAGCATCTCCCAGTGAACAGGATGTGTACTTGTCTTTCTGCCCAAGTTTATTCAGACAGACATATAGACATCTTCTATGATCCACATTCTTCCATGCAGTGTGCTCCAATTTATATACAAGAGTCCTGTGTGGCTGCAGTATATAACAAAACAGAAAAGACTAAGAGAAATAGAATTGTTCAGACTGAGGAAGAGGAGAGCTTATTGCTGTCTTCAATCTAATGGGAGGTGGGGATACGGACCTAATCTTTGCTCAAAAGTGCATAGCAAGGACAACAGGCAAAAGACACAAGCTGGAAGACAGGAAAACCTGATTAGGCATAAGGAAAGACTTCATCATGAAAATGGTTAAACCTTGGAACAAGTTGCCAAGAGGGGCTGTGGAATCTCCATCCTTGCAGATACTCAATATTTACCTGTACAATGCCCTGAGCAACCTGACCTGTTGGACCTGCCTCAAATGGGAGGTTGTCCAAAGGTTCCTTCCACCCTATAAGATTGCATTGTACTATGATCTGGCCAAAAGACATTGAAATTGCCATCTGTTGCTAGAGGCCTGAAAGTCATACTATATCATATAGTCATCTAGGTGATGACTATGCTATTGCTTTTCCATTATGAAAATAACAGAAATAATAAGCAGTAGGAATAGTAGGTATAAAGTAAATGTAATATAATCGAGCCTTTGTTGATTCATTTATCTTCCAACCAGACGATTTCTTCCAGCGACTCCGTTGCTCCTGATAGCCACTCCAGTGGTACATTTCTTTTGCTTTATTTTGGTTCTTTCCAAGCTCAGAAACCTGTCAGATTTGAGCTTGCTTCTTCAGATAAAATCTATTGCATTACAATTACTGTGAACTGCAGTCCTTGTAATTTTACAGTTGGTTTTAAATTAATTGATTAATTTTGTAGGCACTTGCATTAAATGAATGATTTGCATAAAACAAAGTAAGAAAAGCTATTGATTTTTCACTTGTTTTGAATTACCATCTGTTCCAATTGCTTCAACTGAATATTAAAAATATATTTATTCATTTTAAATAGCAAGTATATATACTGAGGCTATACTAATAAATCTGCAAATAAGTACTGTCAGAACATAACTCATTGATTTGCCTTCAGAAATACAACTCTTTTGCACTCTGTAAATAGAGTAGAAAAACTTTGGCCTCTCAAAATATAACTGAGTAGACAGTAGGATATAAAATCCTAATGACATTTTTAGGCATGCAGCTTCCAGTGAATTTCTGTACAAAATTATATTTCCATCTTTCTGATTAAATGAACACAAGCAATTAGAATCAGGCAAGCACAGCTAACAGAACCAGCAATTGGTCTCAGCAATTTGCACTGCAATTTGCACAGAAGGATGCAAAGAAGGGCCTGGCAATGTTGATTAGTCCAGCTCATGCATTGTCATCTATGCTGGTGATGTGCCACAAGACACGATCCGCAACAACCTTGGAGCAACAGTCACTGCAACATCAGAGGCTGTGTCCCTGATGTACCTTCATAAGAATGTTCTGACATATGAAGAGAGGCTGAGAGACCTGGGTTTGTTTAAACCTGGAAGAGAAGAAGGGGATCATACCAATCTTTATAAATATTTGATGGAAAGCTCTAAAGTGGATGGGACTAGACTCTTCTCAGTGGTGGCTTGTGACAGGACAAGAGGCAATGGGAACAGACACACAGAGAATCCTACTTGAACATAAGAAAACTCTTCTTAACTGTGTGACTGAGCACTGGCTGCTCAGAGAGCTTGTCAAGCCTCCATCCTCGGAGATTCAGAACATGACTGGACATGCTCCTGGACAGCCTGCTCTATTGGCTCTTCTTGAGTGGAGGGGTGGTGGGACCATATGATGTGCAGAGGTCCTTTCCAACCCCAGCTATTCTGAGACTCTGTGATTTGGATTAAAATGTAGGGATCCAGTCATTTTAAATTTATTTTCTTCTTCTTTTTTTTTCTTTTTTTTTAAATAATGTTTTTCTCTTCCATTAACACTCATGCCAGATAATTCATTCAGGAAAGCTATTGATAAATGAAAATATAAAACATGTATCTTTGAGAATAGTAATGGTTCTACCAATTTTTACTTCCATAACAAACTTATGTGAACCATGACTGTTGATATTAGCTTACATTGTTCCCAAGGTATACAGATTCAGAGGTTTTGTTTCAAAAGCTTTTAGATCATTGCTAGATTAACTAATACTATGAAGATACTATTTTTTTCTTTTGCAATTACCTTTCATCTCAGAAAATAAACCATAAAAAAAAGAAAAGAAAAATGAAAAAATATTTTTCTCTTTGTTCTTTGGGAAAATGTTGCTGCTTTAGGACAGACACAAAATGTTGGTAGGATTCTACACCTGCACAGAGGACAGCAGAGAACACTACTATGTGTCTGAGATACTCTAAGGTACGTTTTCACACAACAATCACATCTCATCCCTTCAGGAAGTTCTTTTGAAGAATCTTTCTCACATATTACTGTTTAAAGAAATAACTTTAAAGGTACAAGCAACCACTGAATGTGTCTACAATCAGCCTTGCAAATATAATCATTTATAAACCTGCATCTGTAATAAAAACTTATTTGAGTACTGGTACAGTTTTGTTTTGTTTTGTTTTGTTTTTCCAAGCTCTGCGTCCAGTTAAATATTGGTAACACTTAAATTACCTGGCAAGCTAAATTTCAGCCCGAATATTAATGCAAAAGCATTTGCTAGGTATGTATATAACCTTTGTCAATGTTGTGCTATTATCTCTAAGTTATAGTTGTACTAGGCAAAGAATATGTGTATGCAAGGACTCCAAGTGTCACAGGAAAGTTTATCTAAAGAATGCCTATCTCTGCTTCTGTTTTGTTTTAATTTAGAACTGGTACTAAAATTTTGTGTGTGTGTGTGTGTGTGTGTGTGTGTGTGTGTTTCTTCTATAGAGGCATTTAGCTGCAGTCCCCTGTCCTGCCTCTGGAATTGACCACAGATTTTGTGGGTTTGGATCCGGAATACCAGATAATGCTTGAGCTCTTCATAATGATCAAGCCGTCTGTTGCAATTTGAAAGCTGGGGAGGGACTGGAGGGGAAGGAGATATCAAATACTGTATTAGCTATACACCCGACTCTGGTAGTATCAGATTCACAAACAATCTGTCGACCGTAGGTCCAATCGCCTTCCAAGCAAGTAGCTGAGTTCACCAATAGCATGATTTATTCCAATGCAACATTTACAAAGCAAGATTTGAATGTCAGTACAGGAAATTCTCTACTACAGTGTGGGATTTTTAGCTAGTTCTGATGTACAAATGTACAATCATCACTCACCCCAGAAGATGGGACAGGGCTCTCAGTCTCAAGTCTCTCCAGGTAGCGTCCCAATCCGAGGGGAGGAAAGGGGTTCAGCCCGTTGACTGACCCAAAAGCTACGACGGAGTCTTTCCTTCAAATTCTGGCCTCCATAACTCGCCTTTTATCCTTTTTCTTTATATTTAGGTGGAGCTTCAGTGACTATAGTCATACTTACTATTGTTATTGATTGGTAAAAAAGTTTCTCACTTTCATTTAAAGGTACAGTCAATCAAAAATCTAGAGTGAGGAGTGGTCATACCTTGAAGGCAGGGTAACTTTGGGGACAGAGGTGTGTTTTGACATTATAATGAGCAGAGTTCAAGCAAAGTTCATCCGAAAGGAGTGATTTGCCACCCTTGCTGGCTCAGCACCAGATATCGTATCTTTCCACTGGGCAGCTACTGTGTGGTTTATCAGCGGACCAGCACAGGGAGCACAACAGAGTTTGGCCGCGGTGTCTTACCTCCGCTCCACCCTCTGTTACTCCTCTTTGCAGCTACGAGGAGGGTGGATTGTGCTGCCTAGGTACCGTGGAGGAACAGAGTCTGTGCATACCAACCACCCTGAGGGGGCAACTGTGTATCACCCCAAGCAAGCTTCTGTAATGCCACAACTTCTGTTAGGCCCTAGTTTTTCTCTATGTTCCTCTTTCTCAAGCAGTTCTTCCACACTGTCTATCAGGCTAGGCTATAAACTGACTCTGCCCACTGTCTTATACTGTTGTCTCATGCTGGGACTAAAAGCTGCTCTCGTTCCTATGTGAAGTTTCACAACTGTTAAGCTTATCCTAATATGGGCAGACTCTGATATTTGGCCATACATAGAATGTCAGTCTGCCTACATGAAAGGAAGAACACATTATGCTTTTGTACTCTGCCCCAAAGAGACACTTGAGACGTGGCACTGAAAACCTCAGGCCACTTTCCTTTGGCCATGGTGCTGTAATCTAGTAGCCTTTTTCTCCAACATTTGTATTTCTAGTTGAGAAGAATTAATGCCTACAGGAATCAAAAGTATCGAGGAAACACAAAAGTTCCATAAAAATATTTATTCAGAAGTTGTATGGATATCAAATCTTATATATCTCATTATTAATAATCAACATGATGTGATTTATTCAGAATTTGTACAGGTAGAATCCCTAGGCATCCACCACCATCAAACAAAACAAAACAAAACAAAACAAAACAAAACAAAAAAAAAAAAAAAAAAAAAAAACGACAGCTGGAATCTAAGGAAAAAAAACTGCAAAAGTTAACATGGACAAAAAGTGGTTTATAGGCAGAGTAAATGGGTAATATAGGCAGAGTAAATACAGTGATAGGTTTATAGGCAGTGTAAAGATAGAAGCAAACTGCTGCATGTCTTAGATCCATTAAGAAATAAATACAGCATATCATGCGCTACCTAAGCAGCACACCCTGCTTCTTAGCAGAACTTACTAGACTAAGGGAAGTTCAGTACTTCTGGGCTAAGCAACCTTCGGGCTGCCTCACATGCTTTGAGAAAAACAAAAACAAAAACAAAAACAAAAACAAAAACAAGGCAAAAGTGGCAATGGAAAAAGAATAAAAATCAAGACCAGCCAAATGGTTTCCACCACTACCACCAAAACCCCAAAATATTTACCAAGATCCTTTAATAGTAAAAGGCAAAAAGATGGATTTCCTGGCATTCTTCCCCCCTGCCATGGGCTTTCTCAATATGAATGAGTAAATAATTCTGTAACCATTTTTTATTTTAATCATTTTTTAATGAAAATTTTCCTTAAACAAACTTCAAGGCCGTGATGGGGGAACTCATTATTTTTGTTTACCTTGAATAGGGCATTGTTCAGCCATTATTTTTTTCGAGTCCATTTGTAAGCACAAAAAATACATTTGGTTAAAACAGGCAGTAGAGAGGAGTGTTTATATTCTATCCTCCTGCTTTCTAGCTGTAGACAAAACACATCTATGGCTTAAGCCACAAAATGTACGCATATGGCAATGTTTAAAATACACTATTTGTTTCCAGAGTGTACAGGTTTGCTGTGAAACAGAGAAGTCTTGCTGTAAACAAACAATAATAATAGCAATAATAGTAACAACAGCAACCAATACTGACATAAAATTGCTGGAAGTAATGAGAGAATTGAGCTGACATTATGATAGCTGCATAATGTATTGATAGTATTACATACACCCTGAAAAAATCACTGAGCAATTCTGTAGCTCAGAGACTCAAGTTTTCAGGAAAAATTTCTATTCCATTCCCTTCCTACCTTTTCTTATCTATTAAGTCCCATAACCAGGAGATTCAAGTGACCAAATTCTCTTAGTAAATTCATTCAGTATTTCAACTTAAAATACAATATATATTTTTAACTATTCATCCAAGATTATCCTCCTGTGTCTCAGATTCTATGTGGGTCTTTTCTCAGTCTGTATAATTTTCTTTATCCTTTTAAGCAAATGATTTCTATGAGGTGATCTTCTTTATTTAATCAACAGAGAAATGATAAAAGGGACAAAAAAAAGAAAAAAATATATAAGTAGAACTTGTAGTAATTTGGGCTGAGACACTTCTTTGTGATCATCTAACTGAAGAATTTAGCAGACATTTCCAAAATCCTCAACAGCAGTTCAGATATTCGTTTGATGATGTGTGAAGCTCTTCTTTTATAGGAGACCAGTGCAAAGGTCTATGCATCATTTAGCTCCAACTTCTATTAAAAAAAAAAAAACAAGAGCATTAACATGTCTTCAGTAATGCATAGTCTTGCAAAAGTCCTCTGTAGAAGGTGAATTTCACCCTGAGGGAAGGTTAGGTAGCACACTGGTACCTAAATGAATAGCTCCATTTGAAAGTGCACTATAGGGCATTCTGTGCAGGGACATGCAAATGTTTATCCATAAAGTGGCTCTGTGATAATGAAATACATACCATCTTTGCATGTCTTCATAATCACCAAGGTATTCCTGCATAGTAAGCAGACCTACAGACCTGCAGCCTTTTTTCTAAATCTGTTTTGAAAGAAGCTTTTTGTACATCTTTAAGTTTAATAAATAATGGTGAGACAGGATTGCTCCTATTCTGCAATGGCGGAGCTCCACCTTGTTTCTTGAGTGCTTGAAGTTACATGTACATCTTTTTTTTTTTCTAGATTCATGCCTCCATATTGACCACTGGATGCACTCTTGAAGTTGGTAACCATATGCACACAGAAAAAGTGAAAGTTTTCCCTTTCTGGTGCCCACTTGTGAATTGGTTTCTGCACTATTAGTGTAGTTATTATTTCAGCTTCATTAACCACATCAATCTGGCAATACAGAATAATTCATAGAAATACAAGTAGAGACACTTCGATGAATTCAACTATTGCTGTCCTTTTCCCTCATATCCATTGTCTTCTGAGCAATTTAATTGCAAGTACACAGAAAGTAGAGGGTATGTACTTTTAGTTGCTGCCTGTCCTCATCTGCATTTCAATGCCTTGATTCTGGACAAATATAAGATAAGCATGAATGTGTTACTCTTTCAGATGCTGTTTCTGTGAAGTAAGTTCACAATGTGAATTTCATTTTTTCAATGCCAAGAACGATCTATTTTCCTGTGAAAGAAAAAGTGGGAAAATGGAAGTGTTATATTTTACTCTATTTCCTCTTTCTGTCTCCAGACCAGAAAATAAAATAAAACATAACACTTTAATTTTCACATTTTTCTTTTCACAGTGAATTATAAGTGCTCTTTGATACAAATCTAAGAATTCCAGGAGCTAGAATAAGAACTCATACTTATATGACATCCTCAAATGGAATCTATCTTACACCAAACTAACAAAAGATGTTTCTGATTAAGAACAGGTGACTATGAGTAATAGAACATTACTGCAATTACCAACAGTTTATTTGTAAATCAAATACTGGCAGGGCTGAAATTTACCCTCCTGATCTCAGGGACTGGATTTTTACAGATTCCTATTTCCTCTTGTTCTTTTACTGTGCACCTCCAAGAATATAGCTAAGTCTTTTCTGTACCTCCTCTTCCTTAGACAGTGAAAGAGTAATTAAATTCCTTCAAGCCTAATCTTTTCAAGGCTAAAAACCCATTTCTCTCCATCTCCTCCATGTAACATGCTCCAGGCTTCTAGCTCTCTTAGTGCCCCTTTGCTAGGCTTATTCCACTTTGTCAATAGCTTTTTCCCTAGTATTTTAGGGATTTTCAGGATGTGTGAACACCTTATGCTTCTTATGCTTTAGGAAAGTCCATATGAATCAATCTTTTCTGTATAGGCATTTATTTTCCAGAGGGACCTGGACAGACTGGACAAGTAGGCAGTGAGAAGCCTTATGAAATTTAACAAGGCCAAATGCAAGGTCCTGCACTTGGGGAGGAATAACCCCAGACACCAATACAGCTCTGCAGAAAAGGATCTGGGTGTCATGGTGGATGACAAGTTGACCATGAGGCAGCAGTGCACCCTTGTGGCCAAGAAGGCCAATGGGATCCCGGGGTGCATTAGGAAGAGCATCTGCAGCAGGTCGAGGGAGGGGATCCTGCCCCTCTACTCAGCCCTGCTGAGGCCACACCTGGAGTACTGTGTGCAGTTCTGGGCTCCCCAGTACAAGGGGGATGTGGAGCTGCTGGAGAGAGTCCAGCGCAGGGCTACGAGGATGATCGGGGGCCTGGAACATCTGCCCTCTGAGGAAAGGCTGAGAGAGCTGGGCCTGTTCAGCCTGGAGGAGAGAAGGCTGAGAGGAGACCTGAGCAGTGTCTATCAGTACCTCAAGAGAGGCAGTGAGGAGGATGGGGCAGCCTCTTCTCAGTGGTGGCCACTGATAGGACTAGAGGAAACGGCCACAAACTGAGGCACCGAAAGTTCCACAGGAACTTTAGGAAAAGTTTCTTTACAGTGAGGGCGACAGAGCCCTGGAACAGGCTGCCCAGGGAGGTTGTGGAGTCTCCTTCTCTGGAGATCTTCCGAACCTGCCTGGATGCCACCCTGTGCCACATGCTCTAAGTGTCCCTGTGTGTGCAGGGAGGTTAGACTAGATGATCTCTAAAGGTCCCTTCCAGCTTTAATGATTCTATATTTTAATTCTGACATAACTTATTTCTTGTTCTTAATCTCCATGTGCCTCAGTTACTTACCAATAAAAATAGACGATAGGCTAATGGAATGTTGTAAAAATATTATCCATGTTTTACCAGATGATACTTCCAAAATATTCTCAGATGAGAAATAACAAAAGCGGTCTCTGAAAAACTTTATTATTTAAATAAGTAATTGAACTAAATTGTGCACTTGATCTATTGCAATAGCAAAAGGAAGAGATATTCAGCAGAGTAAAAGGTAGTAGACTAATTTGGGAAGACCTTTTACTGCATAGGTAGCCCGAAAGACAGTGCAGGGAACGTGATAAAAGTGTCTACAAGGCAGACTTTATTTTATGTGAGAAAATAGGGATAGATATATTGCCCTTTTGCTATATCTTATATCATATACAAATGAATGGGAGTCCAATAGAAGAAGCACTGACCCCTCTTATTACTGGATTCTGGGATAGGTCACTACAGTATCTCTGTGGCCATTTATTTATTTATTTTTTTTTTGGTTTGGTTTATTTTGCTTGTTTGTTTGTTTTATTTCTCCTTCACAATTTAGGTAAATTTATAGAAAATACTATCACCACCACCACCAATTATGGCTTGTACTTTTCTTTCCAAAAGGTAACAGTCCGTGTGAGAAATGTAGTTTTTCACACAATATGCAGAGTAGTGCATTATGCTATTATAAATGTACAACATAGCTATTTTTTCTTTTCCATGTTGGCTGAAAATTCTGTCTTCTCTTCTAACATGTAAACTCAGCACCTGTTGATGACATTATAAAAATATTTGTGATTTCACTGTATAATTTGTACAACTGCATGAATACTTCATAACAAATAATATATTTCATTAATTTCCCCATTTTGGCTGTACTTCAAATGTCTATCCATAGATTACTTTTTTTCTATATTTTGTTTTTTTCAGAATTATTTTTGGAATAAATTTAGCAAATAATTCTTCTCTATTCATGAGTGATTCAAAGAAAATATTGTGTATTCACACAATACTTTGAACTATTAACTATTGGTTGGTTAGTTTTAAATGAATCTGTCAGCTCTAACTTTAAACTTTATTATCAAGAGCCTTATGAAAACTTTCAAATGCTTAGATAAAACTAATATTTCTAAAAATTATGTCTTATTGTCATTCATAAGGATTGGTAGGAAATGTGTATTATCTATGCAGATTTTTCCCTCTTTGGAAACTGTATTCACAAATATATTGGTCAATTAACAATATAAATTCTTTTTTTCTCTAATGTGACTTCTGTGAAAGAAAAAAAAAAAAAGGTTCAGAGATCTGTTTGTGCTTGTACTTGTATTTATAGACAATGAGTTTTGACTTTATGACAAAAGAAAATTTCAAAATACATTTTGTTTTTCACGAATATTGCTCCAAGCAATCCTAGCATTCTAGAATGATGAAATAACAGAGAATTTCAGGAAAGGAGGTATTTAATACATATTTATATTGTTTTGGGGGAGAAGCTTATTTAAAAAGACACTTTTTTTTTTTTTTTTTTCATGCCAGCATGTTTAATGTTTAAACAGCACAAAGAAGTGAAATTGCTGCTTTAGGAATTTTTTTTCAGATTCTCTCTGGCCTTTTAATATTTGTTAAAATGATGAAGGCCACTCAAGGAGCTTGTAATCAGTCTTGCAAAATTCTAATAAGCTCAGCCATGCATCCTAAGTCAAATTATTTTTATACAATAGCAGATTCTCTAAGGAAAGTTTCTAGCACAGTAAGTTCTAAATAAAATATGAGAAATTTGTATGTCTAACAAGGAAAGCACAAGACAGAAAAACTCTAATTTTGCAGCTATTAGTATGGTGACTTCACTGTCATGGGTGGGAGAAAGTAAAAGTGTTCAGTTTAGTAGGACAAAATTCTAATATTTATAAATATATTTAGCCTTATTCAGTTAAAAGGCCATTAAACAGTTATGTTTTAGAAGCTTCATTTTCTGATTTACTACCAAGACCTCTAGCCTCCTCCAGCTGGGCAGAGAAGCAAGGAGCAATGGGAGACCATGATGACCTGCACAGAGGAAGGCAATACTGCCTGAATTCTGTTTGCAAACACATGCACAATAATTGCTTACCCAGTAATAACTCTAGTTTCAGAACAGTAAGAGACTTGAAGTAATATTACCCTTCACCACAACGGACAGCAGGCAATATAAGAAGAAATAAAATCAATCTTCCCCCCAGCCCAAATAATAGGAAAGTGAAAGGCAGTCAGAAAAAAAAATATATTACGCTTTTTGCTTTCTCTGGACCTAGGTCAAGTGAATAAGGGTGATGCATATCAATATAAACAGATTAACAAAGAAATATTTAAAAAAATGAACGATTTAGCTCTAAAGTCAAATCACATTTTGTAGTATAGTGAGACAGTCCAATACTAAAGTCAGTTTTATATTGACCTGAGTTTCAAGCTTAATACTTTGCATATTAGGATGAAATTTTACAGTATCTTTAAATGTACCCAGCAGTTCTCAGGAGATTTGGTATAACTAATTATGGACTATTTTTGTATCACTGTCTCTGCATTTTGTACTGATAGTATGGATCCAAGTATAAAGATAGTAAAGTGTGTGAAAGTGAACAGAGTGTTGGACTGAAGGACCTTCTGAGTCTGTAAATTAAGATTATTCAGAGGCTTAGAACTGGAGTCCATTTTACTTACATTTTTACCAATGTAGATATCTCTGACATCAAGCCAAACACTCGCCAAAATAGCAAGTCTCAGTTCCAAATCAGGGGAGGTGTTAAACCTGCGAATATAAAAGGCTGCAGGAAGGATTTTGTATTACAATGACATTTAAAAAGCTGCAAAATCTTGCTGATTCTGAATAACGCAAATTTTGGGGTAGTTTCAATGCTCAGGGAGTTGTACGGATGACCCTGGCTATAACTTTTTACCAATACCATAGTATATACAGGTATATACCAGTACCATAGTATAAGAATGTTAGGTGATCTCACACATCATGGCTTTCTCCATTTTATTAACAACAGTTCTTTAAAACCTACTGGGAGAAGGTGACAAAAATTAAACAGTTCTAGAAATTCCAGTATGCATACCCATATACATTGAATTAAATCTGGCATGTCCATTTCAATTTCTGTGTCGCTTATCATCAGCGAAGCTGCCCTTCAGATTGCAGAGCAACTAGCAAGTAACAATTACTAACATAGTAATTCCTGCCTTCCTTTCTGCACACACCATTATCTATCTAACCTCAGAATAAAACAGCCTTCCACAGGCATCTAACATTCCTTTTTGAGAGAATTTCATAATATTTATTTAATT
>VZSV01000125.1:2491724-2513214 GCA_013398735.1 Nothocercus julius | reverse complement strand
GCATATATCCTATCCGAGGAAAATCAGAAATCATTAGAGCCCAGAGCCACTTAGCAAAGACATCATCCTGGCCTCTTCTACAGCCCAACCTGCAACTTATTCCGTATCTTCTGCAGCATAGAGGGAGAGATATTGGTTGGGCCTTGGGAGAGGACTATCTGATTGCTGATGATCACTTGTAAGCAGTCTTCTGATGTGTAACTACAAAATATTTGTGAGTTAGTAAGAGAAGTGACCTAAAGTAATTCAGAGCAATACAGTACTCTAAAGACTCCCAGCTTTCCCCGACGAAGGAGAAAGCAGGGAAGATGTGGATTTTGTTTCTCACTGCCTACCGACATACAGATCACTCTGACAATGGCCATCATGAATCACTGCTTTGCTGCAGTTCAGAGGAGAGAGAGATACAAGGTCAAGGAAAAACCTGTTTGTCTGATTTGTTTATATACACCTGCAGTTCTCAGGGGTCTATAGGTCACGAATATTTGAAGAGGACTTTATGGTGAGCAAGGCTCAGACAATGCCAGAGTTTAACTCCCAGACATAAAGAGGGTGTCTACCTTCTAGAAAGAAAAATCTTTAATCCTGAAGTTACTGGTGGCAAAGAAAATGCAAAATTGAATGCCCAGAGATCACGACAACCAGCAGCAAATATATACAAACAAGTACTTGCATATGAACTAAAAATGTGAGTCCTCATTCTGAAAGCTGAGTGTATTGTCCAGAGCAGAAACTATATCTGGATCTTCGGTTTCACATGCTTTACCAGCTCCATCTGAGCAAAATAAATCCTTTTTCTTATGCAGAGACAGCAGCCATCTGAACAGCACCATTCAAGTCTTTGTTTTTTCATGTGCCATTCAAAACAAAAAAGCTTTAGCTGCTGGTTTTGACTGACATTTTTAAACGGTTTTAGGACTTATAGAATAAAATGGCAAATAAATTGTTTTGAGCAATAACACTTTTTTTTTTTTTTTTCTGGCAAATGTGAAAACATTGCTTGAGCTCGAATATCTTAAAAGCATAGCAGGAGACCTTCAATATATGTATGTAAAACAGCGGCGGAAAAAATTGACCCTTGCCTGGAAATCTGAGGAATTTGGTGGGGTCATGCTTGGGATGCAGCTGGATTATGTTATATTGGAGTTGAAACTGCAAAGCAAGAGACCTATCCATTTATATTCTCTCCTTCCAGCATATTTTTTGTCCCTAAGCCTGAAGAAATATTTGTGGGGCTTGGAATGAATGAGCATGGAAAGTTAATCTGTATCACAAGCTGTCTATTTCTGCTGATCGATGGCAAAGTATTTGGCTGAGTTGTGTGCATTCTTGTTCCTGAGCTCCGTGACAACATTGCTGAAACATTTGTTGATCCGGTAGCCATGGAATTAAGGGGACACTTAAATCAGGACTGGCTTTACAGATGCCAAAGCGATGTAGAGGACTGCAGATGTGCACGCACACCTTATTGTACAGGCTTTGACACTGGGCTCCATGCACATCTTTGTTCTGTGAGACAGATTATGCTCTCCTCAGCTTATTAGCATTATTTTCCAGCAAGACTGACCTTAACCTGCTGTCTTTATCTGTTTATAGGCATGTAAATTATGATTAATCATGCAGTTTCCAGTTCTGGTTTACTGACAGTAAGCTAGCACTTAGGAGAAGCTTTTACCTTGAGCATAGGAGGCTCCATTCCCACCAGAACTTTTTAACACTCCACGAAATTATTTCCATCTTGCACTAAGGGCAGACAGCACATGCCAGCACAGCAACACTAAGGAATAGGGAGGGTATAGCAGAACAGAAAGTGTATTGCACCTGTCTGCTGAGGCGCCCACCAGATTTAAAAAAAAGCATTAGACTCACCATGCAGGTTGGTCTCAGTCTGTAGAAAAGGTTCTCTCAGAAGAGCCATTGCAGGTTTAGCCAACCTCTGCATTGATTTTGTTCCGCATCTAGATAAGCATGACTTGTTTGGCTACATTGCAGCTCCCTGTCCTTCCCGGCATGTCTTTAAGGTTGGACAGCAAGCTAAACCCACAATTCACAACTCTGGTTAGTCGTCCCCATCTGATAANTGTCCTTCCCGGCATGTCTTTAAGGTTGGACAGCAAGCTAAACCCACAATTCACAACTCTGGTTAGTCGTCCCCATCTGATCATATCTGCTTTGCTTTGGAAAAAAAAAAAAAAAAAAAGAAAGAAAAAGGAGGCGGGGGGGGTGTGTATTTCCAATACATTTCCATTCTTTGTGGCAACCAGAGTAGATGCCCAGTAAAGAGCAACGGTGCTTCACAGTGCATGTAGAAATGGTATGTGCAAGCACCTCTTCTTGCTCAGAACAGTTTGCTCCCTTGCTCTGCAAATTTGCACTTGGGAAATCAGTAATCCAAGCCAGGCATTTTTAAATTCATATATATTATTTTTCATCCACTAACTATTGATGGTGATTAAAGCAGAACAATGGCTGTAATTAAAGAAAAAAAAAGAAGGGGGGCTGGGGGACACCTTCACGGGTTAGTTTTAAAACACTGTGCTTGTTCCAGTCGATATTGTTGGTCTCTATTCCCTGGCCTACAGTTTCATGTTATTCTGATACTGGCAGAGGCCTCTCCCAGGGGAGGGCACTGCTCCCCACGGAGGTTTTCAATATCCCCAGCTGCTCAGAACTGCCGCTTGCAGTCATCAGTGGAACCCTGTTTAACCCACACATGGTGAAGAGTGCTGCCTAATTTAGATGACTAATTTAAAAGATCATGGAAAATACACCAAAAAGTCAGTTCGGGCGAAGGGCCTCTAGGCAGCCACCCAAAGACAGAGCTGGTGCCGGGGAAGGCCCCAGGGCAGGGGAACGGCCGCGACATGGCGGCCTCACGGGAGCTTCGGCAGGGGGAGCGCCCACCGCCAAGATGGCTGCCGCCTATTGGCTGCCCTCACTCCGGGTAGCCCCAAGAGAGGCGGGGCACGGAGCGAAGCGCTGCGGCGGCGAGGCCGAGGCGCTCATGTTGCTTTCGGGCGGGGGCTGGGGACGGGCGGTCTGTGAGGGGCCTTGGGCCCCGGGGGCGAGTCCCGGGACGGGGGTTCGCCCGGCCTCCCGGGAGGAGCGGGCGGCGGCGGCGGGAGCCCCGCCCGGCAGGGTAAGAGCGGCGCGGCCCTTGACGGGGGAGGCGGCGGCCGTTGAGAGCGGTGGGGGGCGGCCCGGTTTACAGGTAGCAATACGTATCAAGATATACAGAGGGATAAATGGTGAGAGAATTTAAAATCCTGTGCAGAAAATAATTTTTGATTACATGACCATGATATTCAGCGGTATGTGAGAGGGCCAGACGCTGTGTTGGGAGAAGTGCAGTTGTTCCTGCTCTTCGCTGGGAGTTCTGATGTGTGGACCCCTAACTCTTCATTTATCTGAGTTGTGTGGGAATTTATGTGAATAAAGTCAACTTTCCAGGTGATAAATACAGCTGAATGACTCCCGACTGTTACTTACGCCTTCTTTCAATGTCCTGTTGTTGTTACCGTAGTAGCCCTGTATCTCCCTGCCATTAATGTGTTTTATTGTCACAGTGTCTCTGACAGGGAAATGTTAACCTGATTTCACAGAAAAATAACTGAGGCAAAAATCAAAAACAAAAAATGCAAAAAAGAAACCCCAAACACGGGTAGTGTTTGACTTGTTAACACATTTACTGTGTTATCTTGAATTGCAGACTCGTTATTGACTGCCTCCTTGTGTCATAAAATAACTGTGTTGCAATACAACATAAATATGAATTGCTTTTTGGAAATTGGAAGTCACTAATAGGCTGCCTCATTTATGTCATTTTTTTGAAAAGAACTGGACATATTCCGAAAGGTTTATGAGGTCCTGTAACTGAATTGAAACATACTTTGCCTTTTGCAGTGGTTCTATTATACTAGCTAGGTTTTCTGTAAATCCTGCTTACCTGAGAATTCTCTTGAATATTTCTGAGGGGGGAAAAAAAAAGTTATAACAAAGCCACAAATGCAGTGTTTTTTAGGGGGAAAAAAAGTGTTGTTAAACTTTCCATGGAGGAGAAATTTCCTCAGAGACTAATAAGTTGCTGCTTTATTTGGGAAGTGGGTACAGCAGAATGTATTTATTAAGGTTCTTAAACCATGACCAACCCTTTTCTGCTTGCTGGTTTCATGAGCAATAACTGGTTCAAGATGTTTGAAGACAGAGGGACAGAATTAAGCTTTATACTAACAGTGATGTTGCCATTATTTTTCCTATTCCATTATTAATAGTTTTTTTTCAAGCCAAAATTGACCTGTAACTCTTCTTATAATAAAATATGCCCTTCACTTTGGTTCAGTAAGTAAATGATTTACTGAAATACTTGTCGTCCTCATTCTACTTGCTGTGGTCTAGAATTCCTTGGGCATCTTGTGATTAAGTTTTAATACAATGTAAAGAGTGAGGAAGAAACAGCTTTCTTAATTCACTGGGGACATGGAGTTATCCCATGGCCTTGTTTTACCCTGCTCCTGAGCAGAATGAGATCTGTATTTTGAACACAGCCAGCATATTAACCTCTGGGCCTGCATTTTTCCCTGCAGTCTGCAAGTGTGCTGTAGCATCTGTTATGTCTCTGCTGGGGAATAGTTGTCGGATTTTGAGTTGCAAGCGTTTTGAAGATGCTGCTTAGTCTCTTGGATCCAAGTGGTCGATTCACTGTTTCCTTTTGTAATGACTGACATGTGCAAGCTGTCACCTGCTGCCCCTCGCAGCAGAAAATGCTTCTGTGAGGTTGAGTGTGAATTTACATGCACAGATTACAGCAGCTTGCAGAAATTCCAGCCAAAATGAGGTGTCATACCAAAACTGGTGTATGCATTTTTTTTTTGAAAAGATTGTCTTATACTCAAGAATATATCAGGTGATTGTGTTATTTATTGTACAATTGTAAACATTTGGAAATGAACAGTGCTTATCTGGTAGAATTTAGATAATGCTGTTTTATTACCCTCCCAGCAATTTCTGGCCCCTGTGGGATATTTAACATATCTTTTTATTCTTTTACTATTTTTCTGAAAATTTTTCCTATGCTAACATTTTTGTTTAATTTTCTCTATATGAAGTATCTTTGAACTTTCCACTAGTGAGGAATGTGGAGTAAGTAGGTTCTGTACCAATCAAATGAGAACACTGAGATCCTAAGCAGTCCCACAGGTTTGGGTGAGACTTCTCACAGGATCTCATAGGAAAAAAGCACTCTAGGTCAGGCCCTGAGTTAACTTACAAATATTTAAGGTTCTTCATAACTCAAATTCACAAACATTTTATGTCTTGTGACAGTCCAAATAATGTTTTTAAAACTGCACACACTTCTGGTTTTAAAATTTTTCTGATGACCTCGTTAGCAGTGCATGACACATTCATAGGAAATGTGTGATTTCCATAAGTTATGAATAACTAACGTCTTGTGGATTAAAAGATAAATATCCATTGTGGTGCTTGCTGCTGCATCTAGTAGTCTCACAACTATTTTTCAGCTTGCTGTTCGACCCTATTCACGCTATATTATAATGTGTTGTATTAACTTCATAGTACTCTAGGTTGAAGACAAATTTGTCTTCCTACTCACACAGTTTATATGCGCTTAAGAATGTTTGCAGTATAATGTTAAACTTGTAATTTAGATGAGAAATTAAAATATAGCCTGATGTAATACTCTGTCACCCGTTACCACTGTGACGATCGAGTACAGCAAGTCAAGCTTAAACAGCAAGCTGCTTCAGCTGTTTATTTTGGCTTACTGTTCTTCTCTAGGTTACAGAACTGTTGGAAATATGTGCTAAATAACAGACATTTAAAATATTATGCTATATCAGGAGTTTTGGAGGAACTAATTTTCTAATTATGGTATATAGAGTAGGTGTGTGTATATTTAGGACTCCCTACTCTTCCTGGTCTTTAGTGACTCTCTCCCTGTTGCTAGTGGCAGATCAATACAGACAACACAATCTGTTCCTAATTTAGTCACTAAATAATTTACGTATTGCTTTTGTTATTGAAGTGGATGGGAATACAGATGAGAAATCTTCAGGATTGTCACTTTCTGTCCCCTTACTTTCTCAGTCCTTCTTTCTTTTAGCCTTTTCTTCTTCTGATATTTTCTATTGTCATTTTTCTGTATTTCCTCCCAATATACATAAGTGATAAAGGATCTTCCTGTGGTTTTGTTCTCCCTCTTCTCTATGTTGTATCAATGTCATATGTGATAAAGTATTAAATAAGTAAGGTATCATTACATTAAAAGGTCAAACTCTCAATAAGATGAAGAACAGTGAAGAAATCTACACTTCTCAGACATTGCTTTAAGACTTCACATAAGTGAAGTGGCATAAGTGGCCACTTTCACATAAGTGGCCATGAGTCACTGGTATAAATTGGGGCTGTATCTGGAGAGTTTATTTCACAGGCTAGCAATGTATGCTCATTTGGAGCAAATACTTAGCCTATGTGGAAATAAAGTATGGTGAAAAAATAACATATGGTAAGTGGACCGTGCTTTGCCATTAAGATAACCCCTGTTGACTGATTTGTCTCCTAACTATGAATTTGAAGCGGATGGTGTGTGTGTGTGTGTATATATATATATATATATATATGTATTATTTTTACATGCACTGGATTAATTATAGAGAAAGGTGTATGTAAACCATGAGAGACACAGGCTTAAAATCATCTGTCTTGGGATAGGGGATTTTTAGTTTTGTAGCATGAGGAGTAAATGTGTTGCTCTAGGGAGGTAAAGTTTTAATAACAAATGCCCTCAATAATTTTTTACGTTCTCCCAGACCTCTTTATACCTTACTGGTCTAAGGATTGTGAAATCCTCTACGCCTAAAGCTCCAGAGAGGCCAAAAATATATACTATGGAAGACTAGCAGAACACAGGCATTGTGTTATGTTGCTCGTGTGTAGCAGATGTACTCGCAGAGTTATAATACCAAATCACACCAGCCACCACTGCAGATGATAAATAGGTCTATTGCTTGTGCTGGAACTTGTGCTGAAAAGGATTTGAGACAACAGAGGATGAAGCTAGGGGATAAAAATCAGATGGATGTAAGAGTTGCAGTGGAGTAAGCACTTTTTTGTCTATATGTAGGTCTTGGTCAAATTCTGATTCCTTTTCAGTTGGTGTATGTAGGATACCATAGGTTTTTAACCTAACAACACACCAAAAACTTGAATCTTGTCTCAGGAAAGTGGGGACCTATGTTTTACTAAAATAGCTTCTTGTAGCAATGAGGAAAAGAACAATATCTTAAATACTTGTTAGTCATGGGACGGATGTGTTATGTCCTAGCTAGAGTGTTTTTTTTGTTTTGTTTTGTTTTTTTTTTTGGGGGGGGGGGCATCTTTTAAGGGACTCAGTGTTATCTATGTCACTGCTGAAGTCAGTTCCAAGCCCAGCTGCTTGTTCTCAAGGTCTGTAGCCCATGCAGAGCATGGGGCTGTTTCCACTGTCCGTTCCTCAAGTATTCATCAGGAATATCTTTGAACAGCTCATTGGAGTAAAAAACAATTCTGAAAAAGCAGACAAATAAAGTCCCCAGCTGTGTATGTTTTACTTGTGTATTTAGCAAGGCGGACTAGGATTATCTGATTAAATACAGGCAGTTTACATGTGACTTAGTCCCCATTGCCTGACTTCTTATAGAACAGCAGTTCAGTCAAAGGTGTGCAAGCTTTAATTCCATTCACTCTGCAGTAGATGTGTAAAATGCAATAGATAAATGATAAGTGTTCTGGAATTTGCATCCTGACAACAGAATGATTTAAGACAATTGCTGTGAACTTAAGGTTCAAATTAACCTTTTTTTAAACAGAAATCAGCAACTGAGTGAGCAGTGCAGTGGAGATGTCTTGAGGGTTCCTCTGAAAAGCACACCAAGAAAAGCAGAACATGCCATGTGGCATGGAAGGTTTTTAACCTTCCCTTTACCTCTGGGGAATCAGGATGACTAGGTCAGGTGCTAGCTCTATCTTCTATCACAAAAAATATATCCCCCAGAAAAGTGCCCTGTGTCCCTGACTTCTACAATTATTTCCACTGAAAATGGAAATTTTCCATTTGGAGTCTGAGCTTTCACTGTTTCTTTGTCTTCAGCTTCTTGAGGCTGCAGCTTGTATCTTTTCAGCTCAATAAAATGAATCAAACCAGCAGTGACTATTTCAAAGTTTCTGCTGGTGAGATGTAGCATGCATTGACTGGATTTATATGAAATATTCTGTCTTGAAGCAGCAAGAGGTCCCACTATTTATCTTTTCTCTCAGCTCAGTTGCCTATTCTTCATTAATAAATTTTAGGGTGGAAGTATGCTAAAGTGACTGTTTGCTGCTGGATAACAATAGTGGACTTAAAACAATGGTTTTGAAAGTCCGAAGACTTTTGAGCCCTCTATTTGTTGACAGAAAATGTGCAAAAAAAAAATTAGTTTTTTTTTTTTCTCTGAATAAAATACTATTACCTCCTCAGTAAATTGTAGCTATTTCTAGATTTGTCTTTTGTCCTTGGATACTATGTGCATTTCTTTAAGGGACCAAATACCGTAGAAGCTCACTAGTTCTTATTAACCCCTAGATATGAATGTTTTCATGGGGGGGGAGGGGGGGGGAAGAAATAAAAATGAATCCTATATATCTGTGTGCTCTAGTGTGAGGGACTGCTTAGTGCAGTGAGCAGAGCTTGGGTGTGGGACGGTGAAAACACAGGTTCTGTTCCCAACATGACCTTGGAAACAACAGGAAGCAACATACTACCCTTCAGGTTCCCGATCAATGCAAGGAGGATGGTGAAAGATGAGTGGGTTTGGAGGCTTTCTTTGTTGTTGTTTTTCTTTAAATTTTTGTGATCTCTGCTGTTGAATAGGCTTTATAGGAAGAGTGTTTTATTACTAAAATGGATCAATCGTGTTATGTTTCATTACTGCTACCAGCTGTGCTACAGAATATTCGTTTTGAAGGATTATTCTAGAGTGTAAATCTAAATTTGTGACAGTAATAAAGTGGGCTTGCTGAAGGCAGTTAATTTAATAGAAGTCTCTGCTATGGTTTAAGTTTGAAATTAGGCACTGACCTCCACTGAGCCTTTTAGGTAAGTGATTGATGTCATATATGAATGAAAAGATAACTCATGGAAGAGAGAGAAAATTTAAAAAAAATAATAATAATCTGTCTGTTTTTCTGGCAGGATGGAGAAAAAGAAAATTTTAATGAAATCCAAGGTCGCTGCTTCAAACCTCTTGCAGGCGCTGCACTCTCTGTACCAGTTTGGTCACCTCTGTGATGTGACAGTTCACACACAACATCTAGGAATTCAGGAGGAGTTTCTGGTTCATAAAGCTGTCTTGGCAGCTTCCAGCAACTATTTTAAGGGTCTTTTTCTGCATGATGAAATGTTGGGCACTAAGAAATGCACAGTGACTCTACAAGACATTTACACGGAAGAGTTCACCTCCTTTCTGGAGTTTGTTTACACTGCAGAGGTAGAGATTGAAGCAGAAAAATTGCACCGGATGAAGGAAATAGCTGAAAGACTTGAGTGCAAGGATTTGCTTGATATCTGTGAGGAAGTGAAAGCAGAGGGCAAGAAAGGTTTGGATTTGAGCCTTCATCTGAAAGGTCAGATACGTGAAAATGGTGAATCACAGCAGACGCGCCTTCAGCAAGAGGAAGAGCACAAACTGAGTAACTCTTCCCAAGTTATGGCTGTGCCCATGCAGAGGAAACTCTGGCGTAGGCAAAAACATACAAAGTTGCTGGCTGGCTATGAACGCACTGAAGGCCAGTCAGCGAGTCTTGAGCAAGCAGGCACTGCTTTCCCGCAGTCAAAACCCAGGACTGGAAAGTTACCGAAATGTAGCAAAACAGTTACCAAAAAGACAACCAGTGTGGATACCATTAGTCTTGAAAATGAAACTCGATCTTCTCTCTTCAGCCAGACTGACTCAAAAGAAGCCTGCATAGTAATTAGAAACACCCTTCCTGAGCAGTGGGAAGATGAAAACAGTTTAATTTCCAAACTTGCCAGTAAAACTGAGCATAAGAAATCACTGCGGCGTGTAGCAAAGGTCTTGCCACAGATCGTGTGTGAGAAGTGCAATGAATCGTTCCGTTTCGTCAAGCAGTATCAGTCGCACATGGAGCTCAAGCATGACGTTAATCTTGCTGTCAAGTACAGCTGTAACATGTGTGAGCAGCTCTTCTCCAGTCACCAGGACCGCAGGCAGCACCAGCTCACTGCCCACAATGATGAGAGATTCTTCTCCTGCCTGTTCTGTGACAAGCGGTTTAAGCGACGGAAGGACATAAGCGATCACAGACGGAGAGTGCATGGAAAGAGGCAGGATCCCCAGGCGTGCCCATACTGTGACAAAGTCATCAGTTCCAAGTGCGGCCTGGCAGTCCATGTGCGAACGCACACCAGAGAGAAACTGTATAAATGTGACCAGTGTCGTGCAAGCTTTGCACAGAGGTCTGCTTACGATACTCATGTAAGGTACAGCCTTCTCTGCGTGTGGGTGCTTCTGCTTTGTTGTGTTTGTTTCTGGACACTGGGATAAATACATTTTTTGAAGTCTTGATTGCTTTAGTTCCAGAAGACCTGTTCAGAAATGTGTTGAAATCAACACAGATGATTTTTGTTTTTCCCCCACTGACTTCATCAAAGTGTCATTCCAGAATACTGTACTGAGATTTTTTTTTCAAATTGCTAATAATTTGGATTGCCATAATTTAGATGTGTATTGAAACAAAAAGGGCTTGTGCAACCAAACCTTGAAGGTGACTTTTTGAAAGCCTCAGATCTGGGTTTTTAAATGGGGCCTTGAAAAGAATTGGCATCTATTTAAAATGCACAAGAAAATCCCCCTTTCATAAATGAAAGTGCAGGCTGGTGCTTTTCAGTATGTTTTTTCATGGGCCAAGTATCCTGCGTTTCATTTTGTTATGTAGCATGAGCTTTCATATAGGCTTACCAAGCACTGCTTGCGTGAAGAAAAAGATGTTGAAATTACACAGTAGTTTCCAGAAATGCAGAAGCTCCTGCACATGTCAGAAGTCTCAGCACCCTCCGTGTGTGGTATAGGAGATATATGGTGTCCTACTAGAATCCAGCTTCCCTTTTAAAAATGTGTAAAAATCTTTGCTAGTTCATTTCAGTAGTCAAAAAATTCTTCCAGGTATGTCTTGAGTGCAATGGATACAGTTCTGTCTTTTTGCCACAGTTGTAGGGCAGGGTTTGAAAGTGGGAACTTACCTCTTTCCGGTATTTTCACTGAGGCTTTCATATTTAGAAAAATGTCAGCATTAGCTATTTGATTGGCAGCCACTGTATTATATGGAAGGTATGAGACATTGCAGTGAAGAAGAACAAAAGGAGAGTGTAAAGAGAGGAGGAAGGAATCGGGGAAAAGACGGGGGATGGACACGTTGGGGAAGGAGTATAGTGTCAGTATATAAAAACGATTGCACGAGGTCAGGCCACAGGTTGAGCTAGCTCGGTACCAGTTAAAGCTTGGAAAAAATGTAGGAAACCAGGCGTGTATACAGCAATATTTCCTGCCTTTCGGGGATCTAGGAAAAACGCAGGGTGGGTCTGCACTGCAGACAGATGTGAATCTGTTATCTTCTCATTTGAATGAGTAAATCAAAGCAGTATCTTTCTGGTTGCTGTTTTAGGCTGACCCCATTGCTGTGGGGCAGAACTTCGGCCTGTGGCGTTTACTAAATCCCTGCATTGAGAAATAGCTTTACACCTTTTTTTTTTTGCACCTTTGCAAATGTCGCTCCCTCAAGGCCAGTTCAGGGCTAGTTTAGCCTCTTGAGCTGTACTTAAAACAACTGTAAAAATCATTATTCTGTGATACGAGACCAGCACTTCAAGGCCAATAGCAGTGGATCTAATGGTGGTGATTTAGCTGCCATTGTACAGCCAAGTTACAGCAAAGGGAACAGCACTTGAGGAACTCTTTGCAAAGCTAATAAGATCCGATCCCCTCACCATCCTCAGCAATCTGTTGGGACTTTGTTAACAGAAAGAGGTTCTTTGCTTTCCACTACATTTTTAGAATATTGGGAGCTATGGGGAGAGTAAGTTAGATTCCTTTCTTCATTTATTTTCTTGCTGAATTTTCTCCCCATAGTGTAGTGGGAATAAAATATTTCCTCCTTCCTAAAATCTGTGTCCAACTTCTGGAGATGTTTCAAGGATGACTTCTGTAATCCAGGTAATGTGTGTAAATTCTTGCTTGTAGACTGCTATAAATACCTTTGTTCCTCTTATGTAAGTTGCCCAAGATGAGGCTGGAAGGAATCTGAATTTGCAGATTCTCTCTGCAGAGGCTGCAGTGGTCGCTGCTGCTTTAGCTGCGCATTGACCTTAGGAGTGGCAGAGGACAGTGACCTTTTGCATTCATGAGTAGAACTGTAAATAGCTGCTTTGCTCAATGGTATCTGAATTCTTGCAGTATCCAGCTAAGGAACCTCCTTCCTGAGATGGTGCTTCTCCCATCCTTCCATGCTTCCCCACAGACCTTGATCTTACCCGCATGCTATCTAGCTTCCTGAAGATTCATTCCCCAGAGAATGACCTTCCTATTCTTATAGCTGCATCTGATATCAGGACTCCTTCTGACACTGAAGGTGAAGCTTTTAGCCTCCTCAACTATGGGAAAAAAAATTGTGGGAAGTGACATACTTAGAAGTGTTGCTGAACATGATTTGTAGACGGGTGGTGATGCACCTAATACAGTTAAACACCAAGCAAACATGCGTTTTTCCTGACATATTTCCTTGCCTGTAGTTAAGCAGCATTTGGCCCATTAAAAAAAAAAAAAAATCAAAAAAAATCTTCACTGTATGAGCCCTCTTTGACCTGTAGTCCAATTCTGTGTGTTTTTAGTTTCAGAGCTTTAAAACAGAGATTGTAAAATTAAAGTGGCAAGCAGAGTTGCTTGTTTAAGGAGTAATTGGAGATCAATGGCACTGCATATGTACAGCTGTGACACTATTTATTGATATTCCAGAATCACAGACTGGTTGATCTTGGAAGGGACTTCTAGAGATCATCTAGTCCAACCTCCCTGCCCAGGCAGGGTCATTGAGAGCACATTGCCCAGGACTGTGTCCAGATGGCTTTTGAAGATCCCCAGAAGTGGAGATTCCACAAGCTCTCTGAGCAACCAGTTCTAGTGTTCTGTTGCCCTCACAGTGAAGAAGCTTTTCCTCATGTTCACCTGGAACTTACTATGTTTCAGTTTGTGCCTGTTGCATCTCATCCTGTCACTGGGCACCGCTGACAAAAATCTAGCTCTGTCCTCTTTAAACCTTATTATGCTTAGACACATTGAGAAGATGCCTTCTCTGTCTTCTGCTCTCCAGGCTGAACAGTCCCAGCTCTCTCTGCCTCTCCTCATAGGAGAGCTACTCTGGTCCTCTGATCATCTTAAAAGTGCTTTGCTGGACTTGCTCCCTCAGTTCCATATCTTTCTTGTACTGGGGAGCCCAGCACTGGACACTGTGCTCCAGATGTGACCTCACCAGGGCTGAGTAGCAGGGGATGGTGACCTCCCTCAGCCTGCAGGCAATGCTCTTCCTAATGCAACCCAGCCCGTAGCTTTTCTGTCCACAAGTACACATTGCTGGATCATGGTCAACTGTTGTCCACCAAGACTCCCACGTCCTTCTCTAAAGAGCTGCTTTCCAGCAGGTGAGCCCCCCAAAACAATCAAAAGTCCCCAATAACAATAATAACAAAAGTTCACCAGGAGGACCTCAGGCTATGTTTGGAAGAATGCATCTGTTAGTCTCCAATCACAGAAGCACAGAATTTAAGTCCACAAGAGGTTTATAAGAGGTCATGTAGTGCATCTATTTACACTAAGATGGTGACAGCTATACCTATGTTATCTCTGCAAATGTTTGTCTATCTTGCTCTTTAAACCTCTGCATTGCATGTTCGACATTCTGACTAGTGGAAAACATAGTTAACTACCAAAGTATATTGTTCATAAGGAGTTCTGCTCTATTTTTTCATGTAGCTGTTTAATCTATATTTTCTTTGTTTTAAGGCCTTAATTTCTTGTCTGCTGTGGTCTTGGAGGAAATTTTTCTAGTCTGTCCTATGTTACTAGTCAGATGACAAATAAATATACCTGAGAGCCTCCATTCTTGCTTAACTCAAGGTTATTAAAATTTTATCTTCAATCTTTTCAGAAAATGTCTAGTGTAACATTCATTGCTGCCTTGGGGGGAGGTGAGGGGAAGGAAGAGAAATCGGCTCTTAAAACAGTGTTTTTACAAAACAAGTTACTTGAGACATTTTTATTATTATTATTTTTATGCAGGGCAACGCTGCAAATTTGTCCTGTTGTTTGGTTCTCCAGCCACACTGTTAAATTCCCAAGTGGTGTGAGGAACAGTTAAAGAGAAACAACTCTTCCTCCAAGACAGACAGGTATGAAATGAAACAGTTAAACATGTTAAAATTGGGCTCTGTTGTTTATTTTAACAGAAAAATCCATGAATCTGGGCAAGAAAGGAAACTTTTACCAGTCTATTGGATGATAGTTCCACCTGCACGTAGACCAACTGCAACAAACTGTGAAAACGATACTAACAGAGAGACGTGGGATAGGGCACTGGAGGCTGGACTACGAAGGTGCGTAAAGCACAGAGAGGCCACTAGTTGTGAGGAAGAACCTTCAGATTCATCTGTCACCCAAGCAGATTGTAACAATGCTCAAGAAGAGAGAAAGCAGAAGTGTAAGGAAGCTGAAGCAAGAAGAGGAAAAAGGAAAGAAGATGGGAAGGAAGATGAAGGTGGAATGAGTGTGAAGGGAGAGCAGGATGGAGATTGTGAGGCAGGGTATTCAGAATTTGAAGACAGTAAAGGCAATGAGGAGATCTGTACTGAGGAGGAGGATGAGAATGAATACTCTAATGAGAAGGAAGCTGAAGAACATGAATCAAATGAAGACTTTAAAATAAAGAAGGTAATTAAAAGTGGGGTGAATAAGAAATCTGCCTATGTAATAACATGTGATAAATGTAATGAGCAATTTGTTTCCCGGAAAAAGTATGTGGATCATTGCAGAGATGTCCATCAATGTTTGCCTGGGAAAGTTTATCGGTGTGACATCTGCAGCAAGTCGTTTGCTAGTTACAACAGCTGGAAAGAGCACCGAGCCTGTGTCCACACTGAAGAAAGGCAGTTTGCCTGCACCCTTTGCAATGCTACATTTAAGAGAAAGAGAGATGTGAGAACACATTATATGCGGAAGCATGAAGGCAGAGTCAAACGCCCTCTCTGTTCTGTCTGTGGGAAGATCCTCAGTTCCCGAACAGCACTAGTATTTCATATGCGGACACATACAGGAGAAAAACCTTACGAATGTGGCATTTGTCATTCAAAATTTGCTCAGCCATCACAGCTTAAGATCCATACCAGGTCAGCCTAAAGTACTGTTTCTCCCATTACTACATCCTGCATGCCTAGTATACTTCAGCACTTTTTTCCCTCTTCTGACTTCCTAACTGTAAGTCATTCTACTTGGGTGTCCTATTAACAGGAACCCTGCAATGTAATTTATTCTGTCATATCCATAATTAATTCTTCTGTGTAAAGGCTTTGTCTACCTCTGATCACTACATCAGTTTTTTTTAGGGATTTTGAAAAAGACTCCTTATCCAAACTTGAAAGCAAAAAAAATAACCATTTGAAATTGAGACTTCAAAATAAAATGATGGTCTTCATTGATGTAAAGCAGCATAGGCTGAAGAATTAGCCCAGGACTTTGGAAACCAAGAGTTATAGCCCTGTTCTTTCTTTATTACTCTGAGGATGTCATGGAGTGTGGGATTTCATTTCCCCTATGCTATTTAAAAGATGGACATCTCATCTGGGCTCCTTCTTCCATCAGTGGAGCTAGATTGGATGTATTATTCTCTGACAGTATCTGTGCTAAATGCACCCTATTCCAGGAGCATGTGAATCATACCGTGCAATTTCCCGTCTTCCTCTAAATAGGGAGTCTTAAAGAGAGCTTATATTAGGACATTAACTGTTGGAAGCCTAAGTTAGGTGAGAGAAATCCCATCATATGCAGACCCATAAAAGGAGGACAGTAGCTTTTCTGTAGGTGTTTTACAATGATTCAAAAAAAAACAAATAAAAAGCCTTGTGAGGTATGTTGATTCTGTAGTGGTAAAAAATCTGAACTATCAAGGTACCTGTCACCTGAAAAAACAACAGAGGTGTGAAAAGCAACCATAGTGTGAAATATGACCTGAAATTTCAGAACAACCCCAACAAAGCAGTGACAAATGGGTTGGTGTTCAGTAACTGGTCATCTCCAATTTTCAGCATTTTGCCCAGCAACTCAAAATCATGCATTATTTTACATATAATACAATCCAGGTTGGAATAAGGAAAGTCAGCACAATATTAAGATAAAATGTTAGGATCCCTGCCTCAGACTTTTCCTGGTTTGAGCTAGTTTAAAATTGGGTGTCCAGTGTCTTCCGAAACACAGCTTGCCTTTTAGTAGTGCCTGTAGTCTTAAAAATGGGAACATTTTAGTTAAAAACTGCAAACCCAAGGGTCTGGGCCTGTGTCTTAACACAGCAGCAGTTTGTTATCTTTCCTACTTATTGCTCCAGTGCTTATGCTATGAAAGAAAAGTTGGGGTTTTCAGGGCTTGAAAGTGGGGTAAAGCAGATGCTTAAATGGACAACAGGGAGCAGCAGTGCATTTTTTGAAAGCCCATATTACAGCCGAGTTCAGTCAACTAGCTTAGGACCATAACCAACATTCACTGACATATCTCTACTGACCGTAAGAAGCTCTGCTGGATTGCAACAGCTGACAACAAACCCTGTGATTTTGTTTGGTGAGATCAGAAATATCCATCAAATAGATACCTGCCATATTTCAGTGGTTTGTTTTTCTTTCAGAGGCAAGCCAAACAGTGTTTGTGAGTATCTCAAAATTAATTGATACCTGGAGTATTGCAGACAAGCGGAATACAGGCCTCAGTTGACTGCCAGAACAGCACAGTGTTTGCAGTCTTTTGGATGCAGTTTGAAGCAGGAAAGGGAAAAGGGGGAATGTATTTAAGCAAAAGCTTCACGAGTTCTCCTAAAGGAGCCATTCCTCTGGGTCCTTCACAATTTAATGGGAATACTGATAAAATTTAATGGAAATACTGATACAATATAATGGAAATAGTCTTTCACCCCATTTGAAGACTAGCATGTTCAATTCTAACTCTATGTGCTAAAACTTCCCCTGCTTTTTTAGTGAAGGGGAATGATTTAGTTCTGATGTTGAGTTACCCATTGCGATCTGGATCTGCAGAAATCTTTAGGATAGCACTTAGGATAGCAGTAAACACTCAGTTTCTTAGCTGAGCAAAGCAATTTTTTTTCTTGCAGTTCCTTCATTTAATATATGCAAGTATGCTGCCTGTAATGCGTAAAATATACTCTCAGTACTTTCAGATGCAGTACTTTAAGAAGAGCATATGAGAACTATTTTATCAATAGTCATTTGTGTTCCGCTTCATTTAGGTCCCATACAGGGGAAAAGCCATATATTTGTGAGGACTGTGGGGCTTGCTTTGCTGATAAAGGCAAACTCACCAGCCACAAAAGGACCCATACAGGTAAGCATTAAACACACCATTTTCTTCGATCTTATCCTATTGAGCACTTCCACAGAAAAAAGAACAAAATCAGTTCCTGTTAATGTCTGAAAAGAGATAATGGGCAACTGAAGATACATATTTTTCTAACTCATAAGAGGGACTTGAAGTATCAGGAATGAGCTCTTAGAGATAGGACATTTGAAAGGCAACTTTGAAGTACAAAACTGAATAGAAAAATAGTATGAGGAATTGGAGAGTCCTGTGCACTGAAATAATAATTAAGGGGTGAACGAGTGAGGTCACAAGGGATGCAGGGTGCACAAAGAGTCAAGGACAGAATTAAGGGATAATCAAAGCCATATGAAATTCAAAAAAATCTAAGCTTATAAAGTATATAATTCTGGAGAAGAGGAATTGTTGAATGTATTAAAAACAGGAGGATAAACCTGCAGGAAAGACCCCTTTAAAACTTAGTCAGGAAAAACTTACAGGGAGAAACCGATGAAAAAAATTAAAATATCTTTTCCTTTCTGCTCAGGAGAACGTCTTTTTAGATGTGATGTGTGTGGAAAACACTTTGCTACTAATGAATACTTAAAATGCCACAAGCGATGCCACATGGGTGCTAAGCCATACAAATGTGAAGTCTGTGGGAAAACATTTGGTTTGAGAGCCTCCCTAGCCCAGCACAGTAACGTTCATGCAGGTAATGAAACAATTCACGTTATGGAGAGTAAACTCTACTGGATTTTGGGGTATAAAGTGCATTTACAACTTGGGTGCTAACTTTTTATTCCAGAACCACTTTGTAAGTTCCTTGAATTAGGTGATGAGGAGAAGCAGGGTTCATACTGTTCCTGACTTACTAAACGAGGACATGATAGCAACTTGTATCATAATATAATATCTTGTTTATATATAGGTTGTTTATATATATATATATATATTTATATTTCTGTATATCAAAGAGGATTGTCTCTTTTGAGAATCTGAACAGTGAAGAAGATGACTTAGTGTGAATCCAACTAGAACATCCTGATTTTTCAAACATTTTTATGCATGTTCCCCTCAAAGTGTGGCAAAAATAATTTGGGCCTCATAAACCCCTTCTGTTTCTCTCCTTTGTTGCAGTCAGTGCAGAAAAACCTAATGGCAGAGCAGGAGTCAAACAGCACTTGCCAAGAAGACTGAGGCCTGTTTTGTGCTGTTGAAAGATGCTAGAGAAAGATGCAACAGCAATTGCAATTGCTGCTATTTCCCCTGAAAGATGAGGGAGCTGTGTTCACGCTTTCCTTCACAGCCAAGGAATACCAGAAAGTTGGGTCACAAATCTTTAGAAACCAAGGCCCCATAGCGTGGATTTTCCTTTGTGTACCACTTTATCCTCATGCTGCTCTTTTCAAACTTTTTGCGAAATGTTCAGTATGCTCTTTTTGTTTATTGAAGTCAGGACCAAAGAGAGCCTGAAAAGCCTGAGATTCCTGTTCTGTTTTCAGAGACCCGTCCATATTTCTGTGAACTGTGCGGAAAAACGTTCACACAACAAGGCGCTCTGCGGCGGCACCAGCGTATTCACACCGGGGAAAAGCCGTACAAATGCAGGGCTTGCGAGAGAACCTTCACGGACATGTCCACCTTGCGGAGACACGTGTCGGTACGGGGCCTCTCAGATATCTTTTGGGCAATCAAACTGTGGTAGATGCTTTTAAATACAGACTATGCTACTCTAGCTGAAAGAAGTTCCTGTGTTTACTGAGGGCTCGTATTGTCACTTAAATTCTGATCCTTATGAAAAGGAAATTACACAAGAATGAATATTAGGATTGGGAAATTAACTTAGGCAAGTATGGCCTGTAAAAATACATTTCTGAAGTGCGTAGAATTTTCCTCAGCACAAGAGCACAGTGGTTCCTACAGTCAAACCAATAATTTCCAAAATAGTTGAGTCATTGCTTCAAAGGAAAATCTAATCTTATGAAAACATATGAGGAAGGACATTGGCTATTTAAAATGCTGGCTACACATTTTGCATTCCTTCAGTCATTTAAGCCTCTTATTGGAAATAACATGATGGTTTATAGTATTTTCATATCATACATGAATATGATTTTACGTATTTTCAGAGTTACAATACACCACAAAATGGATTAACTGTGTTCAGCGATGTTTGGATTCTTGAAGTGATTGCTAAGCAAGAACTATATATATTTTTCTAATTGCAAGTTTTTAAGTTTAAGGTTTGCCCATATACTACAAATCTAGTTTCTTTGAGAAGTGCTTCCTGGCAACAGAGTCAGAAAAGCAGGGCAGAGTCAGTAAAACAAATCTGTTCTTGTTCAGTTTTTGTGCCTGTGTTAGCACATTCAAGCACAGTATCAGAGAGTTAACATTAACACCATTGGATTTTGAGCTTGATTAAATCCTCAGTTGTGAAAAATACTGTTTGAAAAAAATCATCCATAATCTTTTTTTATTTCCTTTTTCCTAGATTCATGACAGGAATGCTCACTGGAGAAGTTTCTTAATAGATCTTACAACCAAAAAGGACCATAATTGGTCCAAAATAGAAACATTATCAGAAGCCTGCTTAGGTGAAGACTCAGCACCTGAAATTTGGTCAGTTGACCAGGGTAAACTTTATAAACCAGAAAGCATTATTCTTGAAAACGTAGAACACATGCCATCTAGTGTTAATAATGCGCAAGACACTGATCATTCACTTTTGTACTTTTAACATCAGATTTGCACCAGAAAACTGTACAAACTCCATGTTTATACCGTGTTTGCATTCCTGTTACAATAGGCTAAACTATTTCAAATTTTTGCTTATTGTAACTGCTTCATTAAGCCAATGATATAATGCAGTATCTTCTTTATATGTGGTGTGAAATTATGTACATTGTACTCAGAAAAAGGATTCATAATTCATCTTAAAAGAATTTGTGAGTTAAGAATTTAGATATGTATATAGTTTTATTTTTACAAAGTCTTGAATACATCATATGATGAAATGCCTGTTTATGAAGGCATGTTTCGTTTTTGCGTGCATGCGTGTGTGTGTGTGTGTGTGTGTGTATATATATATATATCCACGTGTATTGTTCTGTTGCTGCAAATTACTGTCTTTTTTAATAAAGCCATGTTCATGACATAAAGTGGTCATCCACCCATTCCTCTAATTTATTTGCTTGTATTTGGCTATATTTTCACTGATAAATATGAAACTTATTGATGTTGCTGTGGGATGTTATAAGCCAACTAGAAGGAAAATGCTTAACTGGTGATATAATTGTGGCTTATGTTGCTTCTGTTCACTTAATTTTAAGTTGATATGGTGATCTTTTGCTGTAGCTTTTAAACATAATTTCTGTGTATATTCAGTATTATTTCTTAAAAATAATGGACATATAGTACATCTACATTTATAATAAATTACCAAATTACTGAGTGTTGTAATACAAAACATTGAATTTACAAGTTTGATTTCGTCTTTAATATCTGTTGTATTTTTTAATTATCCCAAAGCTTGAGCATTCGCCATTCCTTACGATTTCCGGTGAGGATCTAAGCAAGCTGAGATCGGATGTTTCAGTGTTGTACAAACTTGTACAAAACGCTATGAGTTTTTCAAGGTCCCCAAGTCCCAGCGATCTGGGGGAACCTCCCAGGTCCGGGGTGCCCGAGGGAGTCACCGCGAGAGTAACGGGCACGAGCAGCACCCCGCGCCGCGTTGCCCGGCAACGCGCTGCTGCCGCGCGCCACTTCCGCCGCGACGCTCTGCGCCTGCGCCCTCGCCTCCCAACGGC
>VZSV01000125.1:2463681-2491634 GCA_013398735.1 Nothocercus julius | reverse complement strand
GGAGGCTGGTGCTGCGGGGAGCCCGGTGGCGCCGCCGCGCAGTACCCGCGGGTGGCGGGCCGCGCTCCGTGCAGCCCCCGGGGGCCCAGGGCTCCTCGCGGGCGTCGGCCGCTGTCCCAAAGCCGATGTCGGTGTCTGCGAGAGCCGAGGCAGCCCCGTGTGCGGCAGCGTCGTCTCCCGGAGCGGGTGGAGCCGCGGCATCGAGCGGTGCTTATAAATCTGGTTATAGGTGATTTATTGGTGTCTTCTCAGCTGCTTTTGCTGTTAGGTGGGAGCACCGCGTCACTGCCGATGAGCACTGACAGCCAGCAAAGATCGCTGTTATTTTAACGCTGGTTCTGCAGGCTCGTCTGCGTGAGCAGGCTCAGTTTGCAGGTTTTCAGGCCTTCTCTTTTTTATTTTCTTTAGAGTGCACAAACACAGTTCTGTTGGTGGGATCTTGCCACTCCAGGGCTCAGCTCGCTAGTGCACTTGCCACTGGGATAGTTAGGGATAAAAAGCCTTCGCATTGCGATATATATGTTACTGGGTATGCTGAATTACTGTTTCTTCTTTGAACAGATTCCAAAACGAGTCTAGTGGTGCAAGTGATGTGTTTCTACAATGGCTTCTGCTGCTTTAAATACCACTGTGAGAAGAGCAGGAGGCTTCTGCTTTGCAGTTAATAAAAACATACTGGCATCATGCATCTGTTAACACTTGTCTGTTGTCACCCTCTGAAACTAATAGCTTGTTAAGCAGAGCTGGGAAGTTTGTGGTTTGGGTTCTTGTTTCCTACCAGGGACCCCCGTTGTCTCTATGTGACCACAGGTTTTGCGTTTGTTCAAATAAAAGAAATAGATGGATATTATGAGTTAATGTGATAAACAGTTAAAGGTGATGGTATTGAAAAAAAAAAAAAAAAGTGTAAGAATTCTGATATCATTAAATGCTTTTATGAAGGAATCAATCTTGTTTTAATTCATCCTAAAAGACATATGCTAATGTGTCATTTGACTGGGAGGGAAAAATGTCTGGGTAAATACAGAGAAAGGGAAATGAAGTTTAGACACTTTTTTCTTTCATTACATTTTAAGAAGTTCTAGCTTTTCATTTAGGAGTCAAATCATGTCATTCTTGGTCATATGAAATTCCAGTCACAAGTGGGAAGTATAGAATAGGGTTTCATTTGCAAAAACAAATAATAATCTGAGATGCTTATTGTGCTCTGAGCTAGCACGGGCAAGAGGTGAATGGACTCTTCAGCTCCTCCTTAATACTTTTATTTTAGATGTGCTAAGTGTAATGTCATAAGAGTTTTTTTTTTTATATATATATATATGCACGTATGTGTGTATATTTTTATATATACTTGTTAGAATAGTTTTAACAGACCTACGTAAATCTAGCGTTAAGCTTATGGAGCTAATAAATGAAAGGAAATAGGGTAGTTTTTGCTGAGGATAATCTTTTTCTGCAGAATCTAAGATAACAACTTGGGTGCCTGCAAAAGGTTGTATTTACTGTTCCATCACAACGTTGTTCATTGTGAAACATTGGGAAAACCTTTCTTTCTTACGTCATGTCTCATCTGCCTCTCCTCTTTAAAGATCTTTAGGTCTCCCCGTAGCTGTTTGGCTAGTATAGAATCAAATTCATCAAGCATACACTTTGTTTGACTACTAGTAATTGCCACAAAGTAGGGTATTTTGCAGCTCTCCATTTTACAGCATAAATAATAGGACTTGTATCAAACTTCTTTTTAACAGAAAATTGTTTTGGGATGTGAGATTGGCTTTTTGCTTTGTCAAAATGATTATGGACTAAAACTTGAATTTATAGCAATGTTGAGTATCAGGGGAAAAAGAGAATCTGTTGTTTCTGATTCCGTGAGCATTTTCATGTCTCTTTTTCATACTTAAAACTGTTCCCTTAGTGTTGTTTTAATATAAACATTGTTCTATTCATGTGCTACTTTTTTTTTTAATCTCCCTAACAAGATTTTTAATGTACTGTGTGTGAAACACTAAGTCTTCTGAAGGAGAGATTGTATAAAGAAAAGACACTGTAGGCAACTTTTGGAAAGGGGAAAGAAATTCTTCAGATTCAAAATGGGTGTAGTTCCTGTGAATACAGTAAAACTGAATATATTCAAAAAAAGGGTTTGCTTGGACCTTCCTCAAAATATTGTTTATATTTTGAGAACAGAACAGAAGTATTGTTTATCGTGTGATCAAACATATAAAATAAAAAGAAAGTTTTAGCTGTAAGAAATTTGGAATAACTTAAAACATCACCTGTAAATACAATATAACCTGAACAGTAGTGAAAATGATGAAGCCCTTGTAGCATGCAAATGGACATTCAAAAAGTTAGATATTATTCATTCATTCGGAGTGATGAATTAAAACAAACTAAACAAAAGACACTTTGGAGGAATCTTATGATTTCTTAGGTTTACAATCTGAGGATATAATTATGCAGTCTCCTATTCTCCTGCAGGTGAAACTTAGAATTTTATCCAAGTCTTATTTAAAAGGCTTATCTCAAAAACCTGTTTAAACTGACAAGCTCAAATAAATGCTTCTTTATCTTCCCTTTCTCTTATCATCTTATTAGAGAATAATTTCTTAATTCCATATGCCTTAATGAGAACATCTTCCTATTTGCTTTGTTTCTATGACACTATTTAATAATCTCTCTCTAGTGCCTTAGCTAAAACTACAGTTGAGATTTAAAATCAAGTTAACTTCTAAGAAACTTAATCATATGACTGACAGCACATTGTTAAATATGCTGCACTGGGTGACACTTCTGAAAATCTTTCTGCATTTCTAGCCAGCCTTTTTTTCAGTGCTCCTTTGAGAGTATGATCAGTTAAGCTCAAATATCTTAAGAGTCTAACTGTCTCGTGAAGCATTCTCGAAAGTCTGGACATGACTTTCGGCTGCTAAAATGTTTGCATTTTGTTAGCTTCCGGGGCGAATTACTAATGTATGATGTTGCTGACAGGTTTTTTTCGCAGAGAGAAGAAAAATGGAAAGTAATGCAGTTTTACTGGAATCCAAATCCTCTCCTATCAACCTTCTGAATGAAATGCATCAGCTGCGTCTCCTGGGCCACCTCTGTGACGTGACAGTTAGTGTGGAGTACCAAGGCGTCAGGGCAGAATTTGTTGCTCACAAAGCTGTATTGGCAGCAACGAGCAAATTTTTCAAGGAGATGTTTCTTAATGAGAAGAGCATGGATGGCCCAAGAACCAATGTGTTCTTGAATGAGGTCCAGGTTGCTGATTTTGCTTCATTTCTTGAGTTTGTCTATACTGCTAAGGTAGAAGTGGAGGAAGACAGAGTGCAGCGTATGCTGGAAATAGCTGAAAAGCTGAAGTGCTTGGACCTTTCAGAAACCTGCTTCCAATTAAAGAAGCAGATGCTTGAATCGGTGCTGCTGGAGTTGCAAAACTTCTCTGAATCACAGAACTCTGAGGAAGAGAGTGCCTCCCAGCCAAGCATTTTGCTCGAGACAAAAACAAATGCTGTGGCAGAAGGTGACCAAGCAGACTGTCCTCTGGATCTTCCAGACTCCCCAGTAGGCAGGCCTGGCAATAGAGTGGCTCTGGAGATGCCAACTGCCAAATCAAAAGAGAAAATGGACAAGAAGAAGGAGATGATGAAGCCTCCCTATGCCAAAATCAGAAGGGCAAGTGGGAGGCTGGCTGGCAGGAAAGTATTTGTGGAAATCCCTAAGAAGAAATACACAAGGCGGCTGAGAGAACAGCAAAAGAATGCAGAGGTTACTGTGGAAGATACCAACAGATACCCACAAGACCAGAGCACGTGTGATGCAGAGAGGGAGGAAGAGCAAGTGGAGAACAACATTAAACCAGAAAGTGAAGAATGCGACGGCAACTTTGAATCAGAGGAAAACCTGCAGAAGTCTGAGGAGGATAAAAAGAAACGAGGCAGCAACTTCAAATGCAGCACATGTGAGAAGGAGTTCCTATACGAGAAAAGTTTTCTCAAGCACATAAAACACAGCCATGGCATTGCAGCTGAAATCATTTATCGATGTGAAACCTGCAGTCAGACCTTTGCCAACCGGTGCAACTTAAAAAGCCATCAGCGCCATGTCCACAGCAGCGAGCGCCACTTCCCTTGTGAGCTCTGCGGTAAGAAGTTCAAGAGGAAGAAGGACGTCAAGAGGCACATTCTCCAGGTTCATGAGGGTGGTGGGGAGCGTCATCAGTGCCAACAGTGTGGAAAGGGGTTGAGCTCCAAAACTGCCTTGAGGCTTCATGAAAGGACGCATACAGGCGACAAGCCTTATGGGTGCACAGAGTGTGAGGCTAAATTTTCTCAGCCTTCTGCACTTAAAACACACATGAGGTATGAACAGACTTAACTGGACTTGTTAGATTCTGGGGGGAGAAGCAGAATCCCCTGGAACACGTCTTGAGCCTTCCAGTGAAGTGGGGATTTAAAACATGACTGACCAGAAATGTTTCAGTATTACTTTTATCATGGCTTTTTTTTTTTTTTTTTCCTTTTTCTTTCCCTCCTTTTTAGGATAAGGGACTTGATGTATTTCTCTATAAGCCAAAATGAAGGTGCATAGGCCACAATCCTACTGATACAGTAAAATGGCAAAGTTAACTTCTCTCATGGGAACAGACCTATTAAGAATCAGTGGGACCGTTCACATGAGAAGGGGTGCCATGCTGAGTGATTTGTAGGAATGGGTCTGCAGTGATTTTGGCTCATCTGATATCTCTAAATTTAGTAGAAAAATGTATTGAAGTAAGTATGAAAATATTATGAAAAGAATTGGCCATGTGTTGGGTCCAAGAACATCAGATGTGGCATGTTAAGCATAGAAAACAGCTGGAATTTGGCTCAAAACAGACCTGTCTGGTGGAGGCAAAGGAAGCACAGATGGTAGCCACAGCAGAACTGATCTATTCAATTGTAGCACTTGTGAGCCTCCTGTGAGACTTGAAGTTGGAAGCGCAAAGACATGATCTTGGAAGTTCATGGGAGAGATGTTTTTATGAAGGCAGAAATTCGTTCAGGGCTTGATCCTACCAGGTGTTGAGCAGCACTGGCTACCAAAGCAGTGATTTGAAAACGAAGTTCAGACCATAGACACAAAGTAAGTGTAGAGAGAGAGGTATAGAAGCAAAATTTCAGACTATTATTCCTCAGATCCAAACAGAGAATGCAGCAGTGTCAGCATATTCCTAGAAGGCATTTCCTGTAAGGTACAGAGAGTTCATTAAGCACTGCTTTGCCTCACTAGCCCTTCTGAAGTCAATGGATTTATTCCCAGTGGCAAAAAACATGTCCAGAAGCAAACTTCAGCTGGAGTGTTCATGTATTATTGCTGATGCAGCTATATGAAATCTTTTTCATCAAGCATTCTTTTCTAAGCCTAAGTGACTGCTTTGTGGTTCCTATGGATAATTTACTGGCATAACTGAGGGTACAGTTTCTCTTGTGTACCACTAGGAATATTTCCTAAGCCTGTTTCTGAAGTGTTAGATATTCAGTGTTGTTAACTTGCATATCATGACAGTTTTTGGTGAGAATTTCTCATCTTTCATACGTATTCTTATGTCTAAGCTCCTCTTCTTGACATGTTACCATGAAGTTGGCCTGTATGTTGTATGTGTCCATGAAACTATGTGAAAGATTCCTGAAGTTTGCATAGGCTGGCACCTTTTGATAGGGGAAACAAACACTGGTGCAGATAACAGTTCAGGAAACTGTTCTTTTTGTACACACTGCCCTCCCTAGGAAATCTCACCTCAAACTTGGGAGAAAGAAAGAAAAATGTCTGTAGCCACTGAATAATCTTCTACTTGATGACCCTGCCGAAGAGATGCAGTAGTAGTCTGGCCAGAGAACATACCAGTCATATTCTGAGTGTGGAATATTTTATTGATAATGTCAGCTATATAAAGATAGTTGCTTTATTTCAGATCCTAAGATGGATAAAATTTTTCTTTCAATCCCTCTGTACACATGTAAGCTTTCTAACCTTTACTCATTTTTTTGGCTTAAAAAAAAAATCTGCATATAGGCCTTGATTATCCAGCACATTAAAATAAACTCAGAATTGCATAAACCATGATGCAGAAGTGGGCCTATTTGAAATTATTTTTTAGAAGACAAAAAAAAATCTGGAGATGCTTAGTCACCTTTTAGAGAACAGCCACAAAGTAACTTGCATTATGCTGCCAAGGAGAGACATGTTCCTTGGTATTTTACTGTAACTTTCTTATTTCAGAATCCATACTGGTGAAAAACCTTTTGTTTGTGATGAATGTGGTGCCAGGTTTACTCAGAATCACATGCTTATATATCACAAAAGATGTCACACAGGTAAGGCTTTTTTTTTGTAATGTACTGTGCATAGGAGCAGGCCTGTTGTGAAACTAGATTTTTTTTTTTTTTTTTTTCAGAAGCCAAATGTTCTTGACAGTTTTTAGTAGTAAAATGGTGTTTAGGAATGAGAATTTTTTTTTTTCTGATCCAGGTTGCTAGATTTAAATAAAATTGCAAGAATTACGTAGTATTTCCTTAAAAACATTAATTAATTTTCAGAGAAATACCTGCAGTATTACTCATGGTACCCATATCCTACTAGAGTATGAGGTAGATATATTTTTCTAGAAAATGCTGTTTTTCTTTAGCATTACTCTGTGCAGTGAAAAAAAACTTCAAGTCGTTACATTTATGTTCTCTTTAATTTACATCCGTTTGAGTATTTTTGAAAATAAGATTGCTGGTAGAAAGTCTAACTGAAATCCTGACACAAGAATAATTTATCTGTAAGCCCAAAGCACTTAACAGTTTTCTTGGCTTATCCTGATCGCAGATGTTTCTTTTAAAAAGCACATCTCCTTCAGAGTATACTTTGAAGTCAAAATTCGTTGAAGTTCTGAGTTGACCATTCATAGCAGTCACATGTGGTATTTCTGCATTTCTAGTTGACCTGTCGTAGAAGCAGCTAGCAGGGAACTTTAAATTACAATAAAATACTTTAGTAAGAACACTCCTCCGGAACCTTTTAACTAAAATTGACTTGTTTTCAAGTAGAGGCCTTTCATCAGAGGAGTGCAGTGTTGTATTCAGGATGACAGTGAGACAGAGTAGCACAGGAATATGGAGAAGACTCAAAGATCTTGCTGGGCTTTTGCTCAAAATATGTAGAGATATTGCTGTCCTTTTAGATAGTTATGGTTACCTTTCTAGGATAAGTATTTTGTATGGATTTATTGTGCGAAAATTCTGTGTGTTATGCAGAGGTATTTGTCACTGTGTTCCATTCAGATCCTTTGTTGAAGTTGGCCTGTGGTTTATTTGTATCCAAAGCTTTCAGCTTTTGTGTTTTATGTGTAATGGCATTCTCAAATGCTACCTTGACTTCTCCACTTCGTCCTTGCTGCAGGGGAAAGGCCTTTTATGTGTGAAACGTGCGGAAAGAGCTTTGCCTCCAAGGAGTACCTGAAACACCATAACAGAATACATACTGGATCCAAACCATTTAAATGTGAAGTTTGCTTCAGAACATTTGCACAGAGAAATTCACTTTACCAGCATATTAAAGTTCACACAGGTAGGAGCCAGTTTTTTTTTTCTTTTTAAGCAAGACATCAGGATTTATAGACATACATCTCTGTTTTGTAACACAGACAAGGAATTTTTCAGTTAGGATTTTCCATTTCTTTAGCTCTATTTTGTACGCAGGTTTTGTGTGCAGGTTTTTATTCTTGATGCAGTGTATTATTTCATGTATTTCTCTTGGTGCTCTTGATCCCTATTTTTTGCTGACTCTCACAGCAGTTCTCTAGAGTATTTCCAGAGTATGTGCAGATATTACTAGTAATGTTATAAGAAATCGGAAGATTATTAGTGACTAAAATCTATGTTTGTTTTAGCTCTGAGCAGAGAAGTACAGAGAGTTGATCTCTTTTTTTCTTATCTCCTTGTCCTCCTTTCATGTTTGCCTTCTCTCCCACCTAGATTTAGTCTTCAGTCTCTGTTTCATTCCTGCCTGCTGCTCTGTTTTTTGAATCAAAAACAGTGATTATAGTGCAATAACACTGACTTACAAGTACTGCCACCTGGAGCATGTAAGCTTTGCACCATTGTTGGAAGGAGGGGAGAACAGTCCCTTTCACCATGTGAAACCCTGGCATTTATACCCATTTTACCATCCTCTTACCCTGTTCCTTTTAGAGGAATAGAACTCTGGTTTCTTTACAGTGCTAGCTCTGAATTTCAGTCCTCTTGAAATCTTACTTATGCTTTCTCTTTCAATTTTTGTCTGCTCTTTCAAAGTCCACATTCTTCAGCACTACAGCAGTTTGGCAAGACAGCAGTTCAGCTGCTGACGTAAAATATAGACAAAAAATGTGAAGGCTTCAGTACCTGAAAAGATTTATGCAGGCTGTGGATCCAGCCCTTAAGCTATAAGTAGCTGTTTATTTTAGATGTGTCAAAACATATCTGACTGAAAGTTCTGAGAGCATCTTGGTGCTTTCTGAAGATGCTTGTGCTTGCCTTATTTAATGAAGTTTAGGTTTTGCTTGAGGTTACCCTGTTACACTCTTGATATTATCTATGCGATCAGTTTAATGTTGTTCTCTACTTGCAGGTGAGCGGCCGTATTGCTGTGACCAGTGTGGCAAACAGTTCACGCAGCTCAATGCGCTGCAGCGTCACCATCGAATACACACTGGGGAGAAGCCGTTCATGTGCAACGCGTGCGGGCGAACCTTTACTGACAAGTCCACCCTGCGACGACACACTTCAGTAAGAACCTGTAGTTCTAGAGCCTTGTTCTTGTCAAGGACGTTGACAGACCGGAAGGAGGGCTCCCTGTCCAGTTCCTATTGGTTTTAGCACAAACTCCTTTGCCTAAGTTGACATAAAAGTATTGCAAGGGTTTATATCCTGTGTCTATAGTAAAGCCGTTCTTAATCCATTATGGCATAGGTCACACTCAGACAAGTGTTCAGTCACAGGTTTGTTCCTGATAAAACTGGGAAGATTTCTCTTTCTGGGCCAGACTCTCTGCTGGGTCATCTTGATGCTTTAGGAAAAGAGAGGAAGGAAACCCACCAAGGATACTGATTAGCACCTTGATATATACCAAACTAGTTTGGGGATTCTTATGTGGGATGGAAAGGAGAGCTTTTCTTCACATACCTGGGTTCAAGTTTTTGCCTGCCTGGCAGTCATTGTACGTTCAAACTTTGTTTTGTTTTCAGATACATGATAAAAACACCCCATGGAAGTCCTTTCTTGTCATTGTGGAAGGAGCATCTAAGAATGATGAAGGTCACAAAACAGAGCTTCCTGATGAAGAATATGATGTATCACCTAAAATACCAGAGAAGCTGCTGTCTTTCTCTGAAAATGGCCACTATCAAAACTTGACTGCTGTTCCAGGGAGTGTGACTGCACTGCATGATAGTGGTTCTGCCACAGGGACAGACTGTAAGTCAGATGACACTCCGGGACCCCAAGAAGCCCTTATAGCTACCACTTTAAGTGAGCTGACAGTGCTACATACACAAACAGACTCTATTCAGCCACAGCTTCATGCTTTGGTGAATATGGAATAATTCGATATTTACAAATCCAGTTTTAGCTGCACCCTTTGTATAGTCCTTTGACTTCGCCAATAACCTACTGAGGGAACCAGGAGAAGCTATAAAAGGGAAACAAGGCTATATGTAAATGACATCCACAGGATTTTCCTGAATTTCCTCCCAAATTCGTTATTCACCTCAGTGTGTACAGTGCCATCTCCTGAAGGTAGGGTAGAATAACACTACATACAAATTGGTTTTATGGTCTGAAATGAGTTTAGATCCCTATAACATAATGATGATGGAGGACCCAAAAATCCCAGTAAGTTTATTTCCTAGGGAGAGGAGGAGGCTGGAAGTTGGCATAGTTGAGATCATCTGGCCTGCACTAACTGATCTGCAGGAAAAAGAAGCACCTACATTAAGGCAGGTTATAAAGAAGGTGTATCTGTACATAAAGAAAGTATAAGTTTGATTTGCAGTTGATTTGATTGAACACAGGCACAGTCAAGAGAAATGACGTTGAGTTCTTGGCCCAGTAGTTTAGTGAGATTACTTGCAATTTCCCTAGTAGAAATTTGTACATTTAAAAAAAAAAATCTGCTAAATTACGTTTCAGGAAATGTTGGTTTATCTCTGCTTTTGCCAAAGATCCAAGCAGCTCCCTCTTTGGAAATTGAAGTGGGAGCAAGCTTTTGAGAGACTTAAAGTGCCATGAGTTCTGATTATTTAGTAGCAAAATTGAGGCAAGTGGAAGCAAAGTGCTGTGTCTGTACAGCTGAAGGTATTGCTACATTTTGGTAAAATTTGGTGCAGCTTGGCACCTCATCAGACAGGCCTCATCTCTAACTGTTCTAGCCTCATAAAACCTGGGCATTAGAGGCCAAAATCTGTCTTGCAAAAGTGTTTTGTCAAAAGTAGTATTTGAGCTCTCCTGAGAAAGCTAGAGAAACAAATCCCCTTGTAGAAAGACCGCTTTTCTTGTTAAAACATGTATAAAGAGCTTTCTATTGGTGCAGTTACATCAGCAGCACTGTGTTCTCCACCATCACTTACAAATCACTGTTCAGAACTGCAGACTTCTTTTTAGATCAGTAATACTCTGATGGGAAAAAGCTAATTGCTGTTTCGCTGTTGAGTTGCCTTAGATGGCTCTGCTAGTATAAGAGTTTCCAAGGGTAGGTTATTGCCAGTGAGAGATGATAGTGTTCATATGAGTGAAGAAATAAAAATATGTGAATAACTGAGAAGTCTAGTTCCCAAATTTTGAATACCTGTGGTGGAGCAGAGTGGCAGTTTTAGGCTAGTGTCTTTTTAAACTGTCTCAAACTGGGCAGGTGTTAAGAGCACATGTTATGAATAAACATAGTTCAAAGGTTTTCCTGTTTAGTATCCTCAGCTTCACACAGCCCTTTCCATCATCCACTGGCTTTGGATTCCCCAAACATGAGTTCTTAGGAGAATCCTGCTTCTATTTGGGCATTTCTCATTGACACAACAAGATGATCCTTTTACATATACCTGCCCTTCCTGAGGAATAATTAAATCCTTGCTCTCCCTGGTCATGTGCAGTGGCTGGAAAAGTTGTTGTACAGGCAAAAACTCTGAGGCACTTTCTGCCCATGCTAAGCACTTTGTGCAACTCCTGAAGGCCAGCTGTCTGTCTTGTGTGAGTTCAACTCAAGTGTCAGCAAAGTTACTGTGGTTGACCTAAGGTTTACCTAGCTGGAGTACTCGTGGGTGTTGTGTTTTATTTCTCTGATAGGAAAAAAAAAATCAGGAGAGCTGTCTCTCAAATAGTTTATACTGAAAGAGAAACATTTGATTGGGCCAACTCTTGCTTTTGGAAGCAGCTGTTAAGAGCAAAGTGCTGGAATGGTTAACTTCTCAGACTCAGGGCTGGTTTCCTAATGCCACCATGTGAAAATCTGAAGCTTTTCTGATTGATTTTTCTGTTTTGCTTTTTGGTTTCTCCTTATTTGAATATGAAAGTGATATTTCCACAGAAACGTTCTCATCTGAAGCTTTGAGAAGAGCTTACTGAAAGATTGCTTGTAAAGGTAAGCACAATCAAGCCTTATTACGGCCCATTCTAAGGCTTAAGGGTTGGCAAAGCAATAAAGATACCCAAACTGTGGCACAGAGCTATTTTTGAATCTTAAAGGGATGTCTGATGTTACCGTAAAGTTATAACTTAATATACAAAAAGGGATTTTTTTAAGAGAACATTTCCAAGAGGTTATATTAGAAATATTTATTCAAGCACGATGTTACTGTCGAAGCTCAGTATTCCCAATGACCAATGTAAAGAGTTTGTAGATATATTTAAGTCTGAGCATTAGTACCTATAGACAGGGAAGCTTTTGTACTCCATGAATGTATAGAAGCAAGTTACTTGTATGAATTATTCTTATTAAAATATTGAAATCTTAAGAATGACCTTGAAATGTCTTGATGTTGTATCAAATTGTTGTATCCTGTGCTTTCCTCTGCAGGCATCATTCTAAGTGTGGGAATCTCCTCTTACCATAAAAGATATTCTCATGTGGATCTTTCAAGTTAGAATACTTAGGATGGAGTCTATAGAAAATAAGTGATAAATTAGAGGAACAGAAAAAAAAATCCAAAAAATATTTGGGAGCATATACCAGGAGGATTGCTTTTTGATTTTTGGGGGGTGGCTTTTGGTGAACAAGTTCTAAATAAAGTACCACTCTAATAGAGCTAGAACAGTTAAGGACAGTAAGCCAAATTGAGTTGTACTTCAGCTATGTATTTAGATGCACAACAAATGGAAGATGAGTGTGAAAGCCATTGTACCAGCTTCTAGGGGCACGAGCAGACCCTCTGATCTCTGTGGAAGTTCCTGACTCCAAGAGAAACAACAGGCAAAGCACATGGGGGCTCGTGACGCTTGTGTCAGTTACTGCCTGGGGGCTGCTCTGATTAAGGTGGTTCAAAGGAGCAGAAAAATAAGAAGGGGCAACTTCAGGCTGCACCGAGCTCGAGGCCACCCCATGTGGGGTGATGTCCCAGAGCCTCCCAGGCCAGCCTGCAATGGGACTGCCATGTTGCGTGTGGCGTGGCCACCATGTCGCGTGAGGTGCTCATGTCACACGGGGCTTCCCTGTTCCTTCCTTCGTGGCCACAGCCGGTGCATCCGTGGTGCTCGGCATTTGAATAGTGGCTCAACGCAAAAAGCAGCAACTGTAATGTGATTCTGGTGCGTATCTGCCTCTTGTGCTGTCCTTCTAAGTAAAGGGGAAGTTTTGGAAGCTGTGGGCAAAATTCCTTGCTTCTCTGTACTGGTGTCATGCTTATGCGTGCTTTGGTGTTTCTTGCTGAAAGCTGAGGGTTTGAGGTCCTTTACTTAAGGTTTCTTGCTTAGTTGGTTGTTGAGGATCTCTCACTGACTTTCAGCTACCAGGGCTGAATCCTATCCCTGAAGGAAAAAGCAGTGGGGGAGGCTGCCGGCTACTCAGATACCTGCCGTGTCAAGGGCAGCAGCAGCAGCTGCCCTTTCCTTGGTGGAGGGATGAACGCTGCCTTGGGCATGATCTTCACGTGCCACAAGGGATGGAGAAGCATGCTGGTGCTGAGCTCCATGGCTCCTAGATTGCCTTTCAGCACTCCACAATGTCCAAAACCCAAACCAGCTAAATACCTTCAACAGTCAACTAGTGTTCATCGATGCCTGGAGTTCAGGGGTGTCTTTTGCCACCTGTCATATCTACTCTAACTGGGTGTTGAGGTCCTGTGTAACGGATATAAATGCAGCAGTCAGTACTGGAGAGGTTTAGGTAGTCCATTTTGGTGTAATAGCATCAAGCCCAGTGCCATGGGGTTCTGAAGAGCCATTTTTGATGTAGCTTGTAATTGAGGATGGAGTGGCTGTATACTAGTATCAGTAGCATTAGCTAATTTTTCATCATGACAGGCTAGCTTACTTAACTGTGATTGTGTTCGTACACCACCAAATGCCATAAATTCTTCCATTCCCCAGGCTGTGCAGGTAGCTGCTCCTGGGTTCTGCCAGCTTTCTACATTTCCTTTCAGTTCTATTTTCACCCATTTTGCTCAAGTTACGCAGCGGGGTGCGGCAGGAATCCTCTTCCATGTGAGGCAAAACGTCAGAAGGCCCGAGGTACCCTGGAGTTCAGGTAATGCAGTCCATAACCAAGCGCCATCATCTAGCGCCTGCGAGCACAGCCCGTACACTACCAGATACGGTACCAGAACACCACAGAGTAGCGGCGACCGGCACAGCACGTGTGCAGAGGGAGCTGTTCAGGCAGTGCACGTGCGTGAGCCGCTCCGCAGTGCGCTCACCTGGGGCACCTGAGGGCAGCGATGAGGGCGGTACTGCACACGCGCGGCCTCTCGCTGCAGCCCTTCATGGGGCAGTTCGCAACCGTAAAAACAGTCGTCTTTGGGACTCTCACCCTCTCGCCTTTCGTGACTGGTGAACAGAACAGAACAAACACCAAAGGAGAGTAATGCTATTTTCCTGATGGGCTGCTCAGTTTTTGTTACTAAATAGCAAGAAAAGCTCACACAGAATATGTCTAGCATGGAGCATGAAAATATTAGCTAGTATTGGGATCGCCTTTGGCAGTACTACAGGAAGAAAACTGAAAAGCTCCTTCTGTTAACAAAAGCATGAACTTTTTTAACAGTGATCAGAGCCTAAAGCATATTGCTATGTGAAAAAGACTAATGGCTCCATCACCTGTGTGCCTGCCTTGATGACTACAGGCGTCAGGAATGGAAACGCATAGCCCTCTGTAAAAGGCAAACATTGCCTTTTAAAAGCTTGCAGTAAGCATGAGGCATTGTTTTTACTTCAAACAAGCGCAGGGTCCTGCTCCTGGGGAGGAGTAACCCCAGACACTCGCACAGATTAGGGGCTGACCTGCTGGAAAGCAGCTCCGCGGAGAGGGATTTGGGAGTCCTGGTCGACAACAAGTTGACCATGAGGCAGCAATGTGCCCTTGTGACCAAGAAGGCCAATGGGCTCCTGGCTGCATGAGGAGCAGTGTTGCCAGCAGGTGGAGGGAGGGGATCCTGCCCGTCTGCTCAGCTCCGGTGAGGCCGCACCTGCAGTACTGGGAGCAGTTCTGGGCTCCCCAGGACAAGAGGGATGTGGAGCTTCTACAGAGGGTCCAGCATAGGGCCAAGGAGATGATTAAGGGACTAGAGTATCTATTGTATGAGGAAAGACTAAGGGAGCTTGGCCTGTTTAGCCTGGAGAAGAGAAGACTGAGAGGAGATCTCATAAATATTTACAAATACCTGAGCGGAGAATGTAAAGAAGATGGGGCCAAACCTTCTCCGTGGTGGCCAGTGACAGGACAAGGGGTAAATGGTGCAAATTAAAACACAGGCAGTTCCCCCTCCATGTGAGGAAGAGCTTCTTTCCTGTGAGGGTGACAGAGCCCTGGAAGAGGCTGCCCAGAGAGGCTGTGGAGGCTCCTTCTCTGGAGATCTTCCAGACCCGCCTGGCTGCCGCCCTGTGCCCCGTGCTCTGGGTGTCCCTGCTGGGGCAGGGGGTTGGACTAAATGATCTCTAAAGGTTCCTTCCAACCTCAACCATTCCGTGATTAGGCAGCTCCTTCAAGCCCAGCTGCCGCCTCGACAGACCCCACAGCTCCCCGGAGCGCCATATGGGAAGACTACAGCTCCCGGCATGCCTCGCGGATCACAGAGGGGCCGCCCGGAAACCCCGTGCCAGAAAACTACAACGCCCGGCATGCTGCACAAACCAACATGGCGGCCCGGAGGCCCGGCACCGGAAGCTTACAGCTCCCAGCATGCCCGGGGGGCACGAGGCTTTTGAGGGCGAGGCCATTGCGGTGCCCTGCGCCGCGGAAGGCGCCGCCGGTGCCGGTGCCGGCGCTGCCGGGCACGGCCTGTGCGCGGCCTGCCGGGGCTCCTCCTGGTGTCGCTGTCACCGGAATCGAATGAACCTCGTAACACCAGGATAGCAGTAACGGCATTGTCTTTATTGTGGCTCCACATGCGCAGGGGGTGGCCCCTGCTAGCGTGCGCGCCATAAGTTGCATTAACCAAAGCTTATATTCCTCTGTTATCTACATATCTATTAAATTTCTCGCAGTGATCACACGTATTCATTCTGTTTCCTGGAACTAACTAGGAAATGGGGTGCCCGCTGTCCTTTCGGTGGCCCCTGGGGGTCTTTTGAGAGCCCTGGTGCTTCTCTTTTGGGGTCCTTAGATGAATTCTGGTAACCCACTTCCACGCATGGTCTAATTTTGGCTCAGGGAGCCGTGTTTGGCCCCACTGCCCAATTTAGCCAGTTCCCAGAAGATACTGTGGTCCTTATCTTCATTTTCAGCCAGTGCTTGCTGTTTTGTCCACACTCTCTCATGATGTACCAGCAACAACAGTGAAAATTATGCCCTTGGATGCATTTTTGCCTGGGGCTTCACATAACAGTAGCCTGGGTGGCAATGGTCAGTTTTGTTAGAAATAAATTAGTATTTTTTTCTTGCCAGATACTGCAAAACCGTTTCTTGCTAAGTTTAAGGGAAACCTATGTCATGTTCATCTCGAGCAGGCCAGATGTTTTATTAACCTCATAATCTGTGCATTCCTTGATATGTTAAAAAAATAAAAAATAAAAAAAAAAAAAAAAAAAAAAAAGAAAAAGAAAAAAGGCTGTAGTTGCAAGGAATGAGCCTGCCTCAATCTCCCAGATGCTGTCTATTGGAAAACTGTGCCAGGGTCTCTGGCATTACTGCCCATGGCTTATGCAAACTTCTTACCTTGTCTCAAAGTGGACATACTTTGCAAATGCCCATATGCTGCATATGAGCAGAGCAAAACACAGGAAGCTGTAGGTGTAATTAGAGAGCTGTAGGCACCTGTCCATTGGAAAGGTGCAGTTGCAGCCAAAGAGGCTCTAACAAGCCCTGACAGAGCAAGAGCTGAGCAGACAACCACGGTGCCAGCCAGGCCGGGCCACCCAAGGAGACTCTGCCCAGGCTGTTTGCGGCCTCACAAGGGGCACCTTGCGCTGAGTTTTCTTTGCCCCAAATGCATCTTCTTGTAAACTGTTGAGTCAGGACTTGTGTATGAGTTAAAACACATTTTATTTTCATGCAGCTTTCCCTGGAGACCGTAAAGGTGCTGCTGCATACACGTCCTGAGGGGAAGGAGCTGCGGCTGCTGGGAAAGCAGGAACCTGGGCTGCCCTGGGAGCCCCGAGGACTCCACACCACGGCAGCATGTGCCTCCTCGCCAAGTGGGAGCTCGAGGAGGCACCTCGCTGCCCTAGGCATGGATGGAGGATCAAGCAGGTTCCTTTTAAGAGACGTTGAGGTCATGGTGAAAAGGTTAGGGATGCTCATCTGGAAAAAAATTTAAGCAGCTTGCTGAATACTTGGAGCATAGTGCAGGCTGCCGATAGCCAGGGTTGTGGGAGCTGCCCACTCCAGCAATGCTGTGTAGATGAGTCTCTGAACAACTGGCCTATCTGCAGCTCTTCTATGAAGAGCCCAAGGCATATTTTATTTAGAGAAGCAAGTAAAACTGGGTCTTTAGCAGCACTGAAAGAGTAAATAAAGAACCTGGTACCTCTGAACAAAGAGCAATGTGTTGATCTAGCAGAGCTGTCTTGCCTAGGTCAGCAGAAATGAAAAATCATAGCATTTAAAAGTGAAGGGCTTTTAAGAGAAGAGACTTGTTAGCACCTGGGATGTGAAACCCTTTCAATCCCTTCAGCTGCGCAGGTAGAATCTGTGGTTAGGGTGGGCCTAATGCTGAGCAATTGGCCAGCCAGAAGGTACTGCCTGTCTTTGCTAGGGAGAAAAGCCAGGCAGCTGGATAGGTCTCTCAGCAGTTGTGTCTTCTGGCTGGGGAGCAGCAGAAGTGCTGGTCTCTAGGAGCTCTTGGGAGCTTCTGTTGAGGGTGTTGCAGATTCCAGTCTATGAGGCTGCTTGGAAGGAGGATGGCTGTACATGGGCCTGTGTGGATGTCCTTACCGAAGTGCCTGAGCAGAGTGTTTTGTAGCTCTAGCTGACCCTACGCCTGGCCTCTTCATTCAGCAGTAAGTAGCTTGAACCCCCGTGGTCTCTGTGCAGGCCCTTTCCCTGTTTGCTTACCCGGGAGCTCTTTGGTGCCAGTTGGTTTGGTCTCTCTTGCTGAGCTGAAACTTGCAGCGAGCCAAGCTGCAGTGTGCAACTGTGTCTCTCCTAGTTTCTTTCCTAGGATGACCTTTTGGTGTTTTAGAGGGAGCTGCCCCTCTGTCTGGGATATGCCTCTTCCTTTTAAAATGCCCTTTTTTCTTCTGCCTGGACCTGGACTTTTTCTGCTGGAGCAGGTTATTTCTTTTGGCTGAGAGATGGTCCTACACGCCTCTTTGATCCGGACTGGCAGCTTCTCCCTGGGTTTTGGTCACTTCTGTCTGTGTCTGCACAGGCAGGACTGCTCTAAAGAAGTGACCAATACTGGGGCTGGAGGGAATGGGAAGGGTGCCTCACCGCTGCGTTTCGGACCCAAGGAGGGGCAGCAACCAGAGATGCAGTTTGTAACGATGACGAGTCTTCCGTAGTGAAACACCTCAGCTCGCTGGGAAACAAAGCCTGAGGCTCCTGTGGCAGAGCGCACGTGCCACCCACGGTGCCTAACTGCTCTTCAGTGGCAATGGCTTTGCTCTTTTGCTTAGATGGGGGCATTTTGTGTTTTGTCATCTGCAGTGGTGGCAACTGGTGTCTCCAAGGTGGCAAGACGGAAAGGTGTGCCTCAGCGGCAGTGCTGACACAGCTTTACTGAGTTGGACGGCTTGGTAGTAGTGCAGTGATTGCACTAGAAGGCAGCTGCCAGCAGTGAGAGGCCCTTGATAATGCCGCATCCCAAAGGTAGGCTAAAGCGTGTCAGCTGTCTGAGCCCTGGGAAATTCTCTACGTGCTACAAGAGGTTGTGGTATCTTTTTTTTACTAGTCACTTTGCTTGGGGCTTTGGAGATACAGCACGAGAAAGAAGAGGTGGAGGGTCCAACAGTAATGCTGCCTCAGAGGAGGAGGTAGTGAAGGAAGAGGGGGTGTTCAGCGTGCCCCCCTCGAAGAGGGGAATGAAGCAGAATGGTGGAAGTGTGGCTTGGCACCTGAGCCCAGAAGAAGAGAAAGGGCCCTCCAGCGCACCGTGGCAGAGGAGAAAGAGGAGCCACTTGTTGCTACTGCCAAGAGGCTGAGAAGGAGGCTCCTTAGTTCCACTTTCATGAAAAAGAAACAGCTACTGGTTGTATAGTCCTGGTGGAAGAGGAGATATTTGACCCATGATTGGGGAGGAGCAGGAGTTCTTTAAAAACTGGATCTTTGATGTACGATGTAGAAGGAGCAGTAGGTAGTGAAGAGCCCAGTCATGGTGCTGTCACGGAGGAAGAGGAGGTACTTGGCATGCCAGCTCAGAAGAGGAGGAGGAAGAAGCGGAATGGAGGAGGAGGAGCAGCTTGGCGTGTGGGCCTGGTGGAGAAGGAGAGGCCTTTGCACCTTGGCAGAGGAGAAAAGAAGCCATTTCTCTCTACTGCCCAGAGACTGAGGAGGAGGAGGTGGCCTTCGTCCTGCCTTGTAGAAGAAGAAGCAGCTGCTGAATGCAGAGTCCTGGTGGAGGAGACATGGGAACCATCCCTTTGAGCTGCGGTTGGGGACGAGGAGGACAACCTGTATGAAGTGTCTGGCTGGCGCTATGGTGCACAGTGCAGGAGGAGGTGGCAGATGATCCGATAATGGTGTTGTCACTGAGGAAGAGGAATCGAAGGAGGAAGAGGAGGCGTTTGGCATGCCAGCCCGCAGCAGAAATTTAGGCCTCTGGTCTTCTTTCTCTGTGATTACAGGGGAATATTTCCAAGATAGCATGAGTGAAATATTCTCATTAGCAATATTCCCCCCCCCCTTTTTTTTTTCCTGAAAACAAGGGATTGTTTTAGAAAGCAATGCTCAGAAATGAAGCATAATGGAAAAATTAAGCATCCTGAATTTTTTTTTTCCCCCGTCTCATTCTAGCAGTTTTCTCCTGCTGTTCTATGGGAGTTCTCACACACAGCTTCCGAGAATTCTTCATGTTTTCCTTTCTAAGAAATTCCTACAAATTGCTTCCCAAGATTTCTTCTTGCTTTCTAGGAAATGTTCACCGTTGTTTTCTCTGAAGCATTTTTCCATTTTGGAATTTCCTTTCATTTTTTGTTTGTTTGTTTTGTTTTTCCCTGCCCCCTTTGCCTTCTAGATTTTTCTCTGCATTGTCATCTTGTCATTTTCTGCACTGTATTAGAGAATCCCCACTCAGTGGTTTCTGGGAATTAGTCCTGATTTTTACAAAATCCTCATCCTTTTCTGGGTTTCTCCTCTGCTCGGTATGAATTCTGCAGTTGAGAAGCTACCCCTGAGTTTCCCCTCTTCTTCTGAGGGACTCCTCTCTTGCTGCCTGTGCATTTCATATAGATTTGCTTGAGTGTTGGGATATGGAGCCTTGCTAGGATGGCACTGGGGCTTTCCCAGAAAGCTGACTAAGCTTTCTCTCTGCATCCTCCCATGGGGAGGAACGTTTTGGTGGCAGAAGTGTCTTACCTAAAAGTACTTTACAGTCTGGAGACTCATGTATTCCACGTGGAGGCAGCAAAGGATTGTGGAGGCGAGGCCAGGCCTCTGTTCCTGTTCATAGCATCCCTACTCTGTATTTATACCCTGCGCGGAGATGGGAGAGCCTCGATGAGATGTTGGTTTTGGTTTTCCCCTCTGCCTGTTGGTCTGTTCTGTGTGGAAATTCCATGTCAAAGAGGAAAGGCCTGAGAACAGAGGAGGGTGTGTTGAAGCCAGGGAAGGCTTTTCTGCCTGTTTGTGAAATGGTGCAATTTTCTGGATATTTCACAGGTTGTCAGGAAGGTCTTGCTTAGTGTAGCAATGTGTGTAGGGGTTCCTTTCTTTGTATGCAGTGTCTCCTCTGTATGTATATTCTGCATCCATAGGGTAAAGGTGTAGCCACGTGAGGTGCAGTGAATACCCTGGATGTGTTTAGCATCTTTGTACATGTTTCACATATGTAGTTAATATTAGATTTAAAAAACTTCATGTAATTAAGTGATTTTTGATCTGTACAAGAAATATATAGTGTATATTCTATGTACACACAGAAAAGTGTCAGTGAGATGTGGCAGATTTTTTTGTGTCTGTATGGAGAACACATACTGTTTCCAAATACCATTTTATAGACATAGACGGCTATGTCAGTCAAGAAGTTGTTATTATTTGTGCATGGAATATATATGTTTTTTTGAATATTTTTATCTATATCCTTATCTATATGTTCAAGACGAAGAAGTATGTCTCTCACTATCTTCTATGAACATGCCAAAAGTACAGATAAACATATAGAAAAGCTTGGCCAGAAAAGACCAGGAGAGGCAAGGCAAGGCTAGGTGTACAAGTTCTCTCTATATAATATACATAGGATACATATACCATCTGTAGACAGTATGCACATAGTGTGTGTCCTATATAGGTGGAAAAACCTTTGCTAGGTGAGGCAATCTTCTCATGTGCTGTGCTGATTGCTGTGACTTCCTCCTGTGGGATGAAAGAGCACTCAAAGTGAAGGTGACAAGAATTTTTTTAGTAACTTTCTCCCCAGTTTTGACTTGAAATTGTATTGTTTGGAGAGAGGGGGATTATAGCTTGGCCTGAGGCAGATGCCCAAGTATGCATAATTCTATATCATTTGATTCTTGGTGGAATAGAATTGTCTAGGGAGGGTAAGCACAGAGAGTATCAGGACACTCTAGCAATAGGCTATATTATTAGCTAATCTGCAATACCTAGCACAGGTTTCAAAGGGTAAATACATGTGTGTAGTGTCAGGAGAAATGAGATATAACGTGATATTTCAGGTTTCATTCATGAGATTGCAAGGTTAAACTTCTTGGTGATTCTCTGGTCATTGATATTTCTTTGACAGACAGGGAAATAAGTGGATTCAGCAGTTTTCCAACTTTAAAAATGCAAACTTAAAGAATGATTTCAGTATTTCTTTGGCGTAAGAGAGCAAAGTTTTCTGAGGCCCCCTCTAACACTTATTCCTTAAGAGCAGCTAATGTCAGGAGGATTTGAGCATGGATTTGAATATCCTTTAATCATTAAATTTAGTTCACTTTGTTTCCTTTTTTTCTACCAGGAGTGGGATAATTCATGTTAGTCACTTGGGTGGAAGAGTTATAACAAAGGGAAAAATACATTAAAAAAAAATATATATATATATATACATATTCAGAATGCTGCTATTGAGTTCCCATGTTTACAGTTTTATTAACTGGGCTTTCAGCTCAGTTGATATTCACAAATAGACAAATTACAAAAGAAAAAACAAAAACTCCAAAAGTAGGTGTACCACATTTTTTAAATGGGAAATATTTGTCATCACAATAGAAAAGCCTTGATTTTAATACACAGAAATCCATTAAATTTAATGTGTAGCTTATATTAGAATGTTACTGCTACTGTCACCTGTTTTATCATGATTATCCATCAAGAAACATTCATCCTAGAATACACAAAATCAGATTAGTAAAAGTAGCGTTTAGAAGGAAGCAATGCAGAAATCATCTTTGTTGGCTTAAATATAAGCAATTGATAAGCTAGCCAACTTAACTAGTGACAGAGTTGCTGAAACTTAATATCAGTCTCCATTGCTGGAAGAAGAGCATCACCTTATGATCTCTATATTATTTTGGTCCTGCTTGTGCACAAACAGATCTGATAAGGTGTTTGGCCTTGGTACAAAAGGGTGAATTTTCTCCCTCTGATATTATCTTACATGGATACCCCTGAAAAAATATGGGACAAGTCCCATGATGAAGTGCTCAGGGACACTAGGTGGCAGAAGCTGGTGTCACACTAAAATCAAAGATGATAAAGAAGTTTCTCTTAAGAACAGAAGAAGCAGGATTATAGGCATAATTTCTAGGACTGACAATCAGTTGTTCCATCTTTATGCTTTAATACATTAATATACTTTAATGCATTCACAGACTTTTTTTTTTTCTCTTTAAAACTTAATTCTTAAGTCAGTTATCTACATCCCCATTTCACAGATAGGCAAACTGAGGCACAGAATCAGTCTGATTTATGGGATTATACAGTAGTCTGATAAAAGAGATCTGGTGGAAATCCATTATAGGCTGCTTATCTAGGGCTCTAACCATAGGTAGGAATTTCCATAGAGCAGGGAGAAGTTGCTGAGGCAACACTTGCTTATTTCCTTTTCCCCACACCCCTGTAAAATATGTGAGATTAGAACTGTATAAATCTTATTTTAGTTTTATGCAGTCTACCTCTTCTGTGACTGGCATTGCACTTGTTCTGAGGTCTAAATCTGTGCTAGATTTATTTCCATTATATGTTGATCTCCACTTGAGAAACATGATCTTCTTGAAATACTTCATTGTGTTATTTTTTACCGTTACAAAACACATTGTGTTTATCATACTGTTACTCATAGCAATGCATTCAACTATGTAAAAAGCTGTCAGATAATGCTTCTCTTTCACAAAAATTGTTGGAAAAAAGTCACGGACAATTGTGAAACCATAGAAAGGTGCCCAACAGAGAACATAAGCAATTAGGATGCACATAAGTACCATAACAGTTTTCCTTCTGCATCGAAGCCTTTTTCTGATCTGTTCTGTCTGAAATCCTGGTACAGTTTTAAACCAAAGCTCTCGAGAGATCCTGGCATAACATAAGGTCATTGTAATCACAGGTGCAACAAATTCAATGCCGAAGATGAAGAGAAAGTAGGATTTGTAATACATTTGCTGATCAACTGTCCAGATTTGGCCACAGAAAATTTTCTCTTGTTTCTTTACTATAAATAATACAGTTTCAGTAGCAAAGTATGCAGATGGAATAGCTACAAGTATGGAGACTATCCAGACCAAAGCGATTAAGAAGGTTGCTGTTTGATAATTCATGCGTGGTTTTAGTGGGTGGACAATTGCCAGGTACCTGCAGGAGAGAGAAATACATTCAAAATTAAGTCTGAAAACAGTATGAATTGGAGTGCACTTCAGAATACAAATGATCAGAATTAGGATTAAGCAGGAGGAAAATGTGATTTTTAAAGAGAAGCCCAGCAAGTTGGTTTGCGTGAGAGTTTAAAAATAGAGTCCAAAGAAGCATCCCACAGGTGAGTTCATAAATCCAGACAGAAGCTCCAGAGCAAGTTGAAGTAGAGTGAGTGGCTGAAGCGTCTCTTAAGATACTGTATTCTCAGCAGTTTGAGAATCTCCGTGTATTTTAGGGTGCCTGAGGATAGTTCTAAGAACTGTCTTAAACTCCAGCCCATTAAAAGAAGAAAATCAAAATTTAGAAAGCGTAACTTTGCTGCTTCTTTTTTAAACACAGGTTACATGTTTGCGAGTTAGGGATAGACTGAGTGAAAGAGAAGAAAGAATATTTATAATACTGGCACATATGTTGGTAGTAGCTAGCACGCAGGCAAACAGTATGATACCCAGGACATGCTCTGACAGAGCAGCTAGTAATTCTTAGGCTTACAGCACATTCAGGTGAGAGTTTAAAATACGCAGTAATATGCACATAGTTAGGTGCAGGTAGAAGAAGACAAATATGGAGGAGGAGAATATATTTTCCCCTAGTCAGAGAAGTATTTGAATATGTTGTCTTTACCTAGACTGTGAATGGTCTTAAAAGTGTTTCCTTTATCTTCTTTATTATTCCATGAGCTGAAAAGAGCTGAAGCAGAGGTTAATAAATGCTTACAGTTAAGCATGTTTATAAATCAGTCAACAAAGGACTGTGTATTCATTTTTGCTCATGCAGATTTGTTTGATGTGCCTGATGTAGCTATTGCTAATTTATTTCATATATGCTATGTAGAATAATATGCTATCCTTTACGACTTATGAATAGCTGTTTACACTTGCAATTAGTGACTGCAATGTCTGTCGGTCACAACTGCAGTATTTCAAAGGAAAAATATACAGATATGGAAATACACAGCTTGTAAGATCCTACATTGTTCCTGATTCATTCAAAAAGCGATCAGAATGGCTAAGTGATGATCAGTCTGGGGTGGTTTACCTGTTTGTTTATGAAAGCTGTAGTCTGCCCCAGAAAGATTAGGGCATTTCTGCTAAGAGAAGATTTTGATCAGAAACACTCCAGAGTTTTCAGTACTATTGTTTGACATCAAGGATTGTTTTAAACAGTGAAATTTTTTGTGCATTCAGAGAGTCTTCTGCCTGCACATATTCTATATGTATATAGCATATACAGAATATACTCACTGTAAAATAAAATGGAAAGTCCATGGAGCTTTTCATAAGCCAGGTCTTGCAATCACAAAAACTGTTCATCGCTCTTAGAAGTGCAGGCTAGGTGTCAAAGGACAGCAGCATTATTCAACCTCACTGTGGAACTGATAAATGAAAGGTTTTGTTTGTTTGTTTGTTTTTTAATTATTATTATTATTGTCTCCTGTGGAAACAAGGTTTTGAGGTCATGTATGTGTATGCATTTATAAGTATGCCTGTCAGGGTGGCAGAACATTAGATTGTCTGGGGTAAGTCTCTATAGTAGAGTCAGGAGGGAGCTTCTGTGGTGGATTTCCTGACTATCTTTGCTGCTATGCTTTGGCTGTAACTGGGGAGTGTTTTTTGGAACATATTCTGTGTGATATTAACTGGATTCAGATGAAGCTACCTAGAAAGATGTGCTCCAAGAGGGTATCTGAAACGTACACTTACCCACAGGGAGATATACTTGAAATTCCTGTTTTCCTAGCAAGTATGCAGTAGAAGAGCTTTCTTCACAACACTTTTTTGAAGTTGATAAGTTGAAGCTGATTCCTCAGATGCGGTTCAAAGATTGTTGGTGTGTGGAGATGGGTTAAGGATTTGTTTTCCAGGAGCTGATTGTCCTTTCCCCCTTACCAGGTAAAACATCCCTGAACTTCCCCAGAATTTTCCACAAACTTATATTGTCATCAATAAAAGCAGAAACAACCTGAACAACTGTGACCTCTAGAACCGTTAGCAGTGCTAAACAATCTCTAAGATTTCTTTTGGGTCAGTTTCCAAAAACTAAGCAACAATAGAGCGTAGCATAAAAAGGCATAGGAGAGAAACAATAACGAAAAAGAAATAAAAATGCTAATACAATAAACTGTAAAAAATAGTCTTTACAAGCAGAGGATATAGAAGTATATGTGGTGCTCAGAAAAAATAGACTTATCATGATGGTCTTTCTGTAAACAATTTACTGTGTGGGTGTCTGGCTTTCTGTGATTTTTGTCAAACGTCAACATGAAGCTGATCCTCAGCTTCTAGGTTCCTCAGAGTACACAGTACACAAGACTAAGACCATGAAAACACAATTAAATGATATTAAAAATCATGGAGAGACAAAGAAATATCTCAGGATCGCAACACAATGCGAGTAGTGTAGCAGCTGGGTGTCAGTATGTTCTGTTCACTCTATTAGGCAGGCTGTAAGGAAACCTCTGTTAAACTAGAGTGGTGTATCATTTTTATCATTTTCCAGAGGATTCAACCATCACTATTTTGTCATCAATAGGAGGTCTGCAAATGGCCTTTGGGTCTTTCCTGGCATACCACTGTGGTGTCCTTGGAAAGACATTTAAAAGAGAAAGAAAAGTGTTTTAACAGCTTTTAAGTGTGGGCACACTTAGAGATTGTGGGCACAAGTACTGAGCATCCACTTCTGAGACAGAGCATGCAGCCAATACTATTAAACAGTTATTTTAATGATAGCTGAATCTTCTTGGGACTGCTGGGCAGAGAATAAGAATTTTATTTTGCAAGCAATAATAAATTTAGAAATAAATTTGCAAATTTATTTCTATTTTGAAATCTCATCTTTTATTCTCTTTCACTCAAAAAAAAAATAACTGTGAACTGTGGAAAAAAAAAATACTTTAGAGGGTGAAAGAAATATCTGGGAAGGCAGGAACCCTGTCAGGAAACTCACCATCAAGTATTGTTTTCATCAGCCAACTGTTTCTCTCTCTGGAGAATATTTATTTCACTGTTTCAATCTCATGTGATTTCAATCTCATGTGATTAAATTCTTGTGAAACAAGATACCCCCATCAGCAGAATACGTACTGTGATATTAGCAGATCCTGCAGAGCAGCCGAGAAACCTGGATGGCCAATTTCAAGAGCTCTGGCCATCTCCAGTCATAGCCCCCTGCTTACCTGTCGACCGCAATAGCCAAGAGAGCATTGGTAGAAACATAGAGGGAGACAGTCCGTAGGTAATTGACTGAGGCACAGAGGACGTGGCCGTGCTCCCAGGACAGTTGTCGCACCACGTAGTAGTCCATCTCAAAAGGGCAGCACACGATGGCCACAATGAAGTCGGAGATTGCCAGGTTGGCAATCAGAAGATTGGTGAGGTTCCGTAGCTTCTTGTAGCGGGCGAGAGCAGCGATGAAAATAAAGTTGCCAATGCCACAGACCAGCATGATGCCAATGAGAGCCACCCCAATCACAATCTTGGCCGCAAAGAAGGTGCGTGTTTTGGTCATGTCGTCTTCATTGTCCAGGGGCAGATCATAATCACTGTAATTGAAATTGAAAGGGATGGTGAAGTTTCTGAAGGAGGTGAAGTCTCCCTTGTGGAGATCATAGATTGCAGCAAAGTTGGGGTTGACAGTAGTATTTGGGTTATGTTCATCTTGCCCCATTGTGATGTCTTTCTTCTTTTGACACAGGTATCTTGGCTGGCCTTTACTTTTGTGTTGGTATTACCCAGGATGGCAGAGCAGGGTTGTGGCAGACCGAAAAGCTCATCAAAAGATTCTGTTCTGAGCAGTGAGTCACCTTGTCTTTATTCAGATGAGATAGTAGAGTGTCAGCCTCATTTACTTTCTTCTATGGGAACAAAGAAAGAGGAAAAAAAATCCTGAGAGAAAAATACAGCAAAAATATTGTGCTTGAGGAAAAGCAATTTCTACATTATTCCTTCACCTGTCTCCAACAACTTTGCCACATACTTAAGTGTGAACAGTGGGAAGAAGTACTCTAAGAGAATGCTTTAGTTATCATGAAATACCTAGAGTTCTACTTGCATAATGCACAGGTATGGCAGTTTTATTTACTCGAGCTGAAATTTTGTGCAGAGTGAAATGACAACGTGGAAGGAAGGTAAAATCCTGGCTAAACCTCTGCCATGTGTGTTGGCATCCTTGTGCAAAGTACAGAAACTAAAAGAAAATGACATCTCAGATTGCTGAGAAGCATCTCATGTGCCTTTTGGACAAAGGCTTTATGCTAGAAGCCTCAGGCAGAATGATGTCACAGGCAAAAGAGAGAAAGCTTTTTT
>VZSV01000125.1:2444419-2455029 GCA_013398735.1 Nothocercus julius | reverse complement strand
CTAGCTGGTGGCCATCAAACCGAGTCCCATGGTCACAGAAGCCAAAGCCCTGTTGCCATTCTGATGCTATCTTTTTATGGTTCTTTAGAATTTAGTATTTTTTCTCATAAATTACTTGAGATTGAAAGGGCTGCCAGAGTTCAGCATCAACCTGGGAAAGATATTAATGCCCTGTGAAAGCCTTAATGCAGGTAAGAGTTTTGGTTATCATTTCTGTACACACAAAATGAATCCTGGCCTGACAGAAATAATGCATAATGGCAGTTTCATTTGAAACAACTCAGAGCATGAAACCCTGATCTTAATTTCACACTGATTCATGAAAAACTATTATCACATCTTTTTCACTGACTTGAAAGGGTTTTGTGCTTCTTTTAATGTAGTATGTAAATTACTACAAGGGCCAAATCAGCCTTCTTTAGGTAATATATTTGAAGTCTGAGAACAACGCTGTTCGTGTGACTGCTCTGACAGGAGAAGAGAGGTTGGCCTGAGCTCCCCCAACTACTTGGCCCTGTGGAAAATTCACCCCAGAAGCTGCACAGCCATTTTATGGGATTATGGCTGTGATCCTTAGCTGCACCAGAGCTGACTGTGCTGGGAGTGTAATGAGCAGCAGGCTACTGTCCTGGCCATGGCTCTTTGTGAAAATGTTTGATGACAGTTTAGGGGCCAAAGGGGATGAATATGCCAGAGGGAGACAGTGTTGGTGAGTGAATGTCAGAGCCCGGGGCTCAGTGTCTCGTCTCCCAGTGCAATGTGTAGATGGAGTTACATACCATGGGACAGGAGCCACAACCCTTCCCCACTGAGAAAGAGATTTTTAGCAGTTTGGTGCTGCTCAGCTTTGTGAACTGATCACCAGAATGAAATCTCTCAGGAAAAATCTTTTAGGAAGAAATTTAGGGCTCCAGTGGTGATTTGAGCACTGGTCTTTTTGACTGGTCATACAGAGATACAATGGGAAGAGTGCACTGTAAAAAGTAACATCCTCTGGAATTTTATGCTGCTGAGTTTTGGGTTTAATGCTCTTTGTGAATCAGACAAGGAAAACACCTATTTGCTGCAAGCTATGCTCTGAAAGAGTATCTGTTTCTTTCCATAAGACTAAAAAAGAAAGCAAGGGAGATCAGCTTTTCTGGATGTGTGCATTAGGTCATGGTCCGAAGGATCTAACTGGATGATGGAGTGATGGGCAGCCAGTTATTTCCCATGGTGTTCTTTTTAGAAAACATTTAGCTAAAAGAACTTGAGATTTTAAGTATTAAATATTCCCAGAAGAAATATTTAGTATAAGCCCAGCTGGCCTTTTCAAATGAAATTATTTAATAACCAGTTTCTTGTCATTAGCCATCAGGAGGCACACCTGTACAGTCATTTTGGCTATACATAAAATTCCCAGTCTCCTCTAGGTTACCTAATTCTGCTACAGAGAGTTCATTTCAAAGAGAGAGGATTGACAGACCGACTGTTCGAGCATGATTCAGAAGGCTTCCCTTTCAAACTTCCTAAGTGATTTCTGTCAAATCTCAAATCCTCATCAGATTTCCTTCTCTCTTACACCTGAAATAGTCCCATAACACTGAAGATTTCTACCATACAGACCTTGAGAGTTTCTACCTCTCTTCCTGCTTTTAGCACTCACTGCTCCAGGCCTTCATATTCCAGGTCTCTATCTGACTTTGGAATCTGACTCAGCTTCTTTCCCCAGCTAAGGAAGATAAACTTCAAGTTACACTGAAATCCAAGGGATCAGCATTCCCCAGAACACCTCAGGTGTCCGTTTTCTGCAGGGCTTAGAGTTGTTACGGTGAGACTTGGCATCCTCTGCCCTATCTCCTGTGTGAGTATGGATAAAGATACTAAGTAGTCTGACATCAGCCAGATGGAAATGGACCAATCTGTTTCTATGAATGAAAGCTCCCCCTCATCTGCAGCTGTACCGAGCTGTATGGGAGTTTGTAGATATGTCTGACACTAAAGCATGCAGAAGAAAAGCTTAGAAATCCTCACCTTTGCTGACTGCATGTCCAGTGCCTTCTTGGGGCTGTTCAGAACACAAAGAACCCTGAGATGATTTTGATGTCTTAAAGGGCTATTGCATCAGTGCTATGGGCAGTTGCGTGTTGCCCAAAGCTCTGTGTTCTCCAGCTCTGTTTTTTTTGTTTGGTTGGTTGTTTTTTGTGTGTGTGTTTTGTTTGTTTGTTTGTTTGTTTTGCGGTGAAAAGCAACAGCTGATTCCTGCTGAGTTCTGGTGTGCAGGTTCTCTTGCTTAAGACAGTCTTTGTGCTGGATCTCCAAAGAAATTCTGATGCTGTTGGGACAGGCTAGAGTCTAACCTTGGTACTGCCAGGCAAGAATGCAAAATGAACTCTACAGTTAAAATTGCAGGCAACACAAGTTGCTGGTCATTGAAGACAGTGCTTTTCTCCTTCATAAAGTTGAACTAGTGAGAAAGATTTAATCTAAAAAAGATTAAAAGATTAATCAAAGTAATCAGTTTACCTGGGATTGCTCAAAGGCATGATACTTCTCCAAAAGTCACACTGGCAGACAAACAAGTTACTGCTGAGCTGGGTGAAGACAGAGAGAGGTGAAAGGGTACAAGTGCTCTATGGATGCTCTGATCTTAGGAGAAGTGTGCTGTAATTCACTTCATAGGCTCCCTGGCATTCGGATAGAAAATCTTTTGTGAAGATCAAATGGGAAGAACAGTATTTGTTCCATGAGTGGCCATTACTGTGCTTTATTTTTTTTCGTTCTGTAACTGAACATGAGGACTAAGGTGAAGATTGATGAATGGGAAAGCTATCTGCATATAGAAATTTTTGGTTTAAGAGCTTTGGTCTGGAAACATATGTATTTATTCTGGCTCTTTTATCTGTAGGTTCAAGGATGATTCAAATACTCCATGGTTGCAAAGCAGTTTCTTACAGTCTTATAAGCCATTTCAATGGCTTATTTCCTCTTGCCCTTTAATTTGAAATTTCCAGATATTCAACACTTCCAAAAATCGGGTCAGTAGAACAGGATATATAAAGAAGCTTGGAACAATTTCCCAACCCTGATCTCCGTGGGACTGACAGTCTAATTCAGCCTCTTCACCTGTTTGTGGTGCCAAATAAAGAGATCTGTACCTAAGAAAACCATAGCAGGTCAGACAGGAGCCATTTAAAAAAAAAAAAAAAAAAGGGATTTTGAAAAGCAGCTCTTTAAAAGCTCTTAAGTGGACAAAAGAAGCAAAAACTAAGGATTAGGTAGTGGGAAAAATGTTTAAGTATCATTAGTCTCAAAGGGTGACTTCTCAGCAAGTGAACTGCATAGGACATAAATGTGAAAAAACAGGAGCTTCAGCATGGAAATGGGGACAAATGAAGACTTTGACACTGCAGAACCAGATTACCTCTTTCCTTAAAGCTTCTGGTGCCCTACAAAGGTGACCTTGAAAATGGCAGTCAGAAAAGCAGTTTTGTTTCTAACATGCTTGTATCTCTGTTATAGGCATAGTATCGTGGAGGCAGAGGTGATGTAAATCACGCTTATGACTGATGGTGCAATGCCAATCTACTGCCTGTAGTTTTTATTCTAGTCATGTGGTTTTCCTAGGCTCTAACATGTTAGACAAGACATTTGGGGGCACCTGACAGCACTTTTCTCTGTGAGTTATTCCAGGACTCCAGAGTATAAGAAATCAGTGTCCTGCTTTTCTGCTTGCAGGGGTCTCTCCAGTGGGTTTGTAGGGCTGTCAGATCTGTCATGGCCAGGCAGCTGCTGGTCATTTACTGCTGTTTCTGATGACGATAAATAATGGCCTGGCAGAGCCGTAGTCTTCTCTCTCCAGCTGCTGCTGCTTTTCCTTGAACATAATTAAACAGAGTGTAGACCAAGGGAGAGTCAGCCTCTAGAGCCACATTTGCAGCTCTGAATTAATTTACAAGATAAGTCAGGAAATTTATAGAATCATTCTAACACTCTCAGGAAAGATTAAGTAAATCCATGATACCATAATGCTAAAGCCAGTTGCCCTCCTTTCCAAGAGCAAAGAGACTATTATAATGTTTATGTACGCATCCTGCAAAATTAGGATAGTGTTTGTAGAGGCAATATTTAAAATCTTACCAGTATCTCAGTCTTCTGAAATACTATATTTGTCTCCAAACAATATCACCTTCAGTACTGCAAACACTGGGATTAACTGTTATCCTGAACATGCAGCAGTGCTTAGCAATGTTGTAGGTACTTTAAGTTTATTACAAGATTTGGTGTAGAGCTATGGGAAGAAGGGCAGCATCACTATGCTGAAGATCTAATTTCATTTTCCTGGCTTTAGAAAAGAAGATTAAAACTCTCTGCTGAGGCACGTTGGGGCACATATAAATGCCACTTCAGAAGGCTTCATCCGGGTTACAGGAAATATGGATATACAGCAAACAGTATCTGAGTTCTTAAGACAGTGTATTCCTGTCCGTTAAGTGTTTTCTGTTGTTGGTGTGTTGACGGGCTGGCGTGTGTTGACCATGCCGCAGACAGAAATGTATTATTGGCACTGCCTTCATGCTAGCCAGCTGTGTACTTTTTGGGGGGGTAAAAAGTTTGCTGTAGTCTTTCCTGCCTCATCTTTATCAGTATTGTACAGCTATACTGCAGCTTATTGCAAGCTACATTTTAAAGTTTAAACCTTGGGACAGAATATGGTCATTCATAATGCTCTGTCAACAAGGCTGCTTCTTATGCCTGCTAACTGGACACTGGATAGTCCCAGCTTGTTGCCTCTTGTTTCAGATGGTGACAAATAATTTTGGTTGTGTTTTGATAGTGCATCCTTCCTGGTTTGGGAGCGTAGGTTGAGTCCCTTAATTCACTGGAAGGGATCTATACAAAAACTTCCGTAACACTGTTTTCAGCTTTCTGTTTAGTCCAATAGTCCAGCAGTCTCTTTATACAATTAGCAAGACTTCTGGCAGAAGGACCTTTTTTAAAACTCACTAAGTACAAGAGCACAGCAGACATTATACCTAGCAGACATATCTACTGGTCTTGGTCTAAAGCTGCAAGAGATTTAATGTATTACATAACAGATAACTTTTTGTTGCATTTTTGCATCCAGACAAGTATAAGCAAGTACAGACAGATCTTTCTCAGGAGCAGAAGCCTTCCTGGAGCTTTCCACAATGCTGAGGACACAATGTGTGTGCTCCTGCAGGCTTCTGCAGGGACAATGTTCCATGTGCAACATGGTTGCTCTCAGCTCTCTTTGTTTCACCAAAGCCTTTATGGAAATTCATTTGGCAAAAATATATGACTTGCTGCTGGGTAGTGACACCTTTTGTAATGCACTAAGATTAGTGCTTCTTTAGCCCCCAGGAATACTAATCTGGAAAGCATTTATCAATGGATTAATTAATTGAACTTTTAATTCACTGAAATCGCTTTTATAGTCATTGTAAACCTGATTTACTGAATTGTTTGCCTATGGCACATTTCAGTGCCTTGGAGCCTGCTGATGTGAATCCATTCCTTATCTATTCATTCTGCATTCACATGAGTGCTCTCAGAGAGTATTAATGTAATAGCACAGTCATTCCATGCAGGAAGCATCTTGGAGAATCCTGTGGATTTTGTTTAACATCCTAGAAATGTAAGACTAATTACTCAACCTCCAACTTTGGCTTCCCATTCAATAATGCACTGCATATGCTACGTGTGCCGGTGCTGTGAGTTTAATTTTGGACACCAAAAATAGCTCCAGTAATGCTGAAGCAGCAAAATGTGTCTAAAATTTACACTGTTTGTTCCTGTTGCAAAAAAGAATAATGTGATTGCTTCACATCACTGTTAATTTATGATCTGTGTATTTTCTGCCTCTCCAATTACATTTTTCATTAGTAAATGAGAGGGAACATTTTGCTCTCTTCTTCATTTTAAAGATCAAATCTTTTCTGTGTCTTAGAGCTGTCCTTATAGATTACTGTATAGTTAATCAAATTTGAGGCTTAACATTTCAGATCCAGATGTTTCCAGCAGCAAATGCTAGAGGTCACTAAATGTACTTAGGCTAGATTAATACACCTTAAAGCAATCCTTTTTGAGGAAACAGTTTTCAAGGTAGCATTTATCTTGTGTTTATCATTGCCTTTTCTTAGCATTTTGAGATAGCATAATTTTGTAACAGTATGGATTTACAGTGCTGCCACAAACTGCCCTGCAGGTTAGTCTGCAGCACATTAGACAGCAAGGTGTATTCAGGTGGTGTAAACCCACTCGCTGAATTGCTGTGTTTGCAAATCTAGACAGAAGCTTCTTACCCAACTCTTATCCAAATATATGGACTTTTACTCCTACCATTTTTTAATGTGATTTTGATGGGTGTGCTCCTTTCCCAGCCCAATCTGATATTTCACACACAGCCCTATTCAAGTGTAGCCCTACTGAAGTGTTAACCACCAGTGTCATTATCTGATCTCTTCACCCATTTGGACAATAACCAGCAATAACATCCTGATGGCTGCATCCTGATGCAGGACATTCTGATGGACTTGGGGAGACAGGTACCAATCAGCACAACAGACAAGGGCTAATTGAGCTTGCCCAAGTCAAAATTCTACTGACATGCAAAAATGAGTGTAAGTCAGTCATCCCATAAATAAGGGAAGAGTCTGAAAGCTCATTGAGCTCTTTTTGCAAGGCAGCAGGATGCAAGCCAGGTTCTCCTCTTGAGCAGGGATAGCTCCCAAAGTTACTCCTCAAAGTTGAGAGGTGCTTACGAGCAGCTGATCCTCATTAAGCGAACACAGCATGATGAAACTTTCTGAACTTTTGCAAGCAGTACTAAATTGTATGCAGGAGTGACTGTACACATAATACCTTAGGAATAAACTGTTGATCACGTCTGGGACTAAGATTGGATCCAGACGCACTCAGACTCCTCGGAGAGGGAGTTTGGAAAGCAAGGAGGGCCAATCTGAATCCCATGACTTAACATGAGGATCTTAGTAATTTTGTGGAAGCTTGTCCTCCATGCAGTCAACAGTGGTGACCTTGCCATCAAATCTTGTTAAAACCACTGTCCATAAACATGTTAGTGTTTCTCTCATACGAGTGAAGGGCATTGAGTCACTCACCCCCCACACCACTCATTATGTGACAGTGATTCCCAGAAATACGAGTGGTAGGAAAGGATTCTGATTATTCTCTGTGGATCAGGGTTGTTCACAGGGAGACTTGCTTTCTTTATTTAGTGGTGTAAAGTTTGGACTGTAAATAAAATTTCAACTTGTTAGCAAGTGGGCACAGGCAAGACTTTGGCCTTCACTCATTTCCTATATTTGAAAATATAGGAAGGCTCAGCATGGTCAATTTTTATCTCCTCTTTTTGAGGACAGAGGACAAGACTTCCATTAATGTACAGAAAGATTCTTTCATTGTTTGATGAAAAAGAACAATATTTTCCTCCCATATTTTTCAAATTTATTATAGCTTTGCCCTTCTATGTCTTGCTGACCAATTCCTTTTCATTCTATTCTTGTACAGATGAAAACAACAAAGTAGCATAACATGAAACCCAGTCATAATGGTAGAAATTCATTCTTGCTTTTTACATCTTTTGTGTGAAAGGCCATTCTCCTCCCTGTTCAACTAGTAACGCTCCAAATTACTGTAGCTGGAAGCTATAAAATAGATCGTTGGCAACACATGTGTATAAACTCAGTGGTTATGAGTAGATTAAACTGGAACTGAGTGAAGTGACACCCTTGTCTTGATTTAAAACAAGTAGTTACATTGCCAAATGAATTTAATTGGTTTCAGTATGATAGAGGTATCTACTAACACTGAATTTTGCAAGCATCAGAAGATGCCTGACAGTACTACAGTTGCATGGCAGCTTGAGTGCTCAGTAACCGCTAGTTTTATGTCTATATATAATTTTAAAAGCCAAAATAATTTCACTGTTTATGACTTCTCTAATCTCATGTGTTTTTCTTTAATTATGGATGAAGAACAGGTTGAGAGAAGTAGGAATAACTTAAGAACATCTTCAGTTCCTGGGAAAAGAAGTGAGAATTAGTGAGATGCTGCTATTAAGCTCTTCTAATGGCTGTATTTTCAAATATCTCATTTGTTGAAGTTTGGTGAATGACAAACTCATTTAAAATGATAAAAAACAGTTAGAAATACAATCATATTAAAATAATTAACCATTGTTAGATGATTTTATCACTCGTTACATTTTAAAATTATCATCTAGATTTTATAGCTTTATTAAAACTGAAATGAAATAAGCCATGCAAAGGCAAAGTAAAGTGTTTAGAGTTTAAATTGACGATGTTCCATGTGATCAGAAAACAAAACCAAGGATCAAGTCCAAAATTGATGTATTTCATTTCATATACAACAATGGGAGAGTTACCAGCCGCACTTCAGAGGAGCTTGTGTTACTGTTTCCATCCCTTCTGAACAACTATCAACCTGGCAGAGGAATTTGAAGTAGCTTATCATAGTTAGGGTTTTAACTACATTTTAGCTAGCTTTTTATTTTAGTTAATTCTTAAACTTTTCTTTCCACCACCAGATAGGTTTAGTACAGCTGAGAATCTGGGCCCATGGTCTTCTTTGGAGATGCAGGGAGCAGAAGCTGGAGGAATAGGTAGGCAATAGGGGAGGACTGTAGTTTTATGGGGAGGTCCAGGATGCCCCCAAAGTTTTAAATTCTTGTAGGGATGTCAGAGACTTTGATTTCTGATTCTGCTGATGGAAGGTGTGCAAACACAAGTTCATCTCCTTGGATTCTTGCATAACCACAAAACAGCTCCAGTGTATCAGAAATTGTTTCAGAAATTCTGTGAGCCAGAAAGTATCTAGTAGAAAGGCAGAGTCTTTCTGGTACATGAAAGTCTTTTCAAACTGTGTAGCAGTGTACTTTTCAGTACTTTTCAGATATCTGACTTAATTTAAGCTGGCTAGCTCAGAAATGAACAGATATGTCGATACTTCATTTTTTTTCTTATGCCTTCTCCTGCATGGTTCCCTAAGGATGACTGATGGGCGTTTATATTTGTTGAGTTTAATGTTGACCACTTAAGCTTTTTTTGTATTACTTGTTCATCTATTTTCCTTGGTAAGAAATTGACATACCCTTTTTTTTTTCTTTACTTCCAATGAAGTTATCTATTTCATCCTGCTCTTACTGGTTCCTTGTTAGCTGGAAGGTCCTTTCCCATGTTTCTGTTCATGTATCCTTAACTTTTTCACTCCTCTCTTTCACCTGTGTATCAGTTTACACCATCAGATCATCAGTTTACAGCAGGTCATACATCTGTATCATGGTGCATAGAAGCAGTTTGTCTCATAGGGAAAGAGTGCTGAGGAGATGCAGCGGAGACAGCCAGACTGGGTTCCACACAGCTCACTTTCCAGCCTTGTGCCAAGAGACCACTTCTGACAGGAATTATTTTTGGCACAAAAACATCAAGTCAGAGGACTAGATACTGCAGTTGCTACACTCCAGCAAAAGTGCAGTGTAAAGTTCCTCCATTTGGCTCCTCTGGAAAATTGAGTTCCGTCTGTGATATAAAAGAGAATGGTGGAGCTTAGCTGGATTTTCAGAGCTGAAAGAGCATAGATCTGTCTTATTCTGCAGTTACGTAAGAAAGCCTGGGGTTTATTGGGTATGAAGGAAAGTTACAGAGCATCAGTTCCCTATTCTGTGGGAATTCCCACCGAAGCATTTATGTTGCCAGTACCACCATCATATATCAGAACTGCAGAAGGAGAGTTCTGTGACTATAGTAATGCTTCAGTGCTACAATCTACACAATCTACAGGTGGAATAAGTTGTAGGCAATGTGTCCATAGAAGGGTTATTTATTTATATTAACAACCTTGACAGTACTGCCTTTTTAAATTTTTTTTTTTGCTTTTTTTTTTTGGCTTTTTTCCGTTGTGGACAATTTTAACAGATTATTTGCAAATGGGACCATCTCACAGCTCAAAATAAGAATAGTGCAACATTTTAAGCAGTTTCTGGCCTCTGTGCAGATTGCAGCAGAACCCCTGTGTCTTAAGGCAGGGCACAGCTGCAGTCGCTGTGTCTCCTCCGGGCTGGGATTGTGCCCAGCTCTTGTGTCCTACAGTGGGAAGGAAACAAGTCAAACTGCCTGGCTAAGGAAAGAAGTGAGGTGATCCAGCTGTGAGCCTGTCCTAAGCATTTTCCACTTGTCCAAGCAGATCATGCAAACATCTAGTTGTCTTTTTTTCTGTTTACCTTCTTTCAAGCATTTATTTTGGTTCCTTCTCCAAGCTTCCTCTGCCAGAAGTTCATCAGAGGTAGTAATTGTGTCCCAGCGCTGTCATGATGATGGTTGTTTGGGGTCTTCTGGCAGGTTAAACAGCCTTTCCTTAGTAAACCTCTCTTCTCTTCTCCTATCCTGTCGATGGAAGATTCCAGGCATCGGCCTCTGTTTTGGCATTTTTAATGTGATAATGTTTCCAACCGTTTCCTTTGTTTTGAAAAACTTATTGAAAATGAAATGCTGGTGTTAGTTTCTATATACTTTGACCTCTCAGGTAATTATTCAGGAAAAAATTGTCTAAATTGTCTAAAATATAAATAT
>VZSV01000125.1:2400550-2444399 GCA_013398735.1 Nothocercus julius | reverse complement strand
ATATAAAATATAAAACTAAATATAAAAATATAAATACAGACTGAAAAAAAAATCTTTAGAAATACCCCTAACTATTACACAATCAAAAATTATTTCTTAGCATCTGTTAATATGACTTTATTTTCCCAGAGAGGCTGAATTTTCCAATTGTGTTTCTGCTCAGGCTCTTTGGCAAAGATCTGATTACTTTTCGTACCTGTGATCATCTTGAATGTCCTGTATAACTATAACCTGCAAATTTCATTATTAAAAAAAAAAAAAAAAAATCTGTTTAGCCCTGCAGGCAGAAGAGCAGCTCAGTTTCACGTAACCAGATATGCAGAAGCAGTCTTGAAATTATGTCTGTGACTGAAAAGGCGGATTTCTCTGTGTTTGGGATTTCTTTGTTCTGCACTTGGAGAATGAGATAGCTGTTGAATGAGGGAGAAAAGGAGGAGATATTGAGAGTTTGCTATGAGTTTTCTTTTCTTTGAAAATAAAAATCCTTTCAATTATAGCTTTTCTTCATCCCCTGCCTCACCTCTCCCCTCATTTTAATATAAACAAGTGAAGTCTTGAGTCTCCACACTTGTATTCAGGATTCTTCTTGGAGAGGGCTGAAGGGGAAGGGATGCATATGAGTAGCTTTCGCTGAATAAATCCTGCAAAACAGCTGGAATACGCTTGCTGAAATGCTGCCAAGTTCCCAGGATGTCACTGTGCACCACAAATGACCAGACAGATGCTATCGACCAGTCGGCTTCTCCCGCAAAGCACAGAACATCCTCCATTGACCTGCAAGTTGTTTGTCAGCAGAGACAGCCCTTGTCCATTCGGAAGTTTGGATAGAAGGATTTGTTTGGATTTTCAAAACAGTACAGGCAATGCATTTCTTCTTAGTAACATTTTTTTTTTCTTATAAACTATGATGACATCCTTTAAAGGAGTTATTGTCATCCCAGAAGAATCTCTGTTTGCTGTGTTAGGACAATTCAAAGGGGCACACTGTAACTGCTGGTGACTTTCCAACCATTAATAAAGCACTGATTAATCAGAGTATATTGAGTAATACAGGCAATATCTTTTTTATTTTCACAGTCTTTGTTTCTCTGTGAGTGCCTTGTTTCATCACTAATGAAGATAGGTTCGAAAGAGCTTTCCCCAAGCTTTCCTCTAGATTCACAGTGTGCTCATATGCAATGCACGCATCTGAAATGCTTATCATTTAGAATGATTAAGATTATAATTCTGCATGTGCTTTATTGCAGTAATCATGCTATTTCCATGATTCTCAACCTAGATATACTCTTATTAAGATATAATGAGGCTTCTTTGGCTGTGCCACAAGGTGTTTTATCATTATGACAGAATTACCCTTGAATGATTCTGAGATGTCTCATTTTTATTGAAGTATCTGTATTCTCTGTAATTTGTTACCGTGAAGCACAGATGCACTGCAGGACCAGTTGCCTCCTATATTTAAACAAAGTCAGATTATGTTGTCTATTCATCCATTATTTTTTATCCGGATGATTTTTTAAATATATTTTTTTTTTTATTTTTTAGCTGGATGAAAGGGCCAGGGTGGAGGGAAAGCAGAGAAAAAGCTGGAACCCAGAATATAAAATACAGGTTAAAAGTAGTTTCATTTCTCGATAGACATTTTTATTATCAATAATACAGGGGTTTTGACAGCCTTAAATTCTATAGACAGGAGAATTCTTTTTAGAAGCAGGCAAACCTGTAACTGTAGAAGGGAGAAGAAAAGTCTTCTTATACTTTGTTCTACTCTTTTGGTAAAATCTTTTTGTGCCCTTCATATGTGGTTAAAAGAAAACTAAATAAATTCAGACAGAAAAGACACAGACATGATTTGCCCCTGAACTCTCCCATGACGATTACAACTGTGTTGTGAGAGGTCAATCTCGACTGTTTAGAGTGGGATGCTGAGCTGAAGAAGGACAATTTTGTCTTGCTGTCCCTATATAAGCAAACCGTTTGTTTGTTTGTTTGCTTATTTTGGCTTGCTTTTTTCTTTAATAGCTGTTACAATGTGAAAAAGCACCTCCGCATGGGCCTCCTGAGGTTTGGCCTTCACATGCAGCACTAGGGTGGTACAGAGAGACGCCTAACTTGCTGTAGGTCCATGCACGCTGGACAGCTAGCGTGGGCCGTTTTCTGATACCTAATTGCTTTCATTTATATACATTGTCTTAACTTGAAGTAAAACTACTTGTTTTGGAGTTCCTAGACTTGGTTTCATGAAGGATTTCACTGAATGGTGAGTTTCATCTCACAAACTTTGTGATCATAGCTAGCCAGACTCCTTCTTAAATTCATTCTTATAAATAGGAATTTGAGAGCCCCTTCAAGGAGAGAGCTCTTTTACTTTTCTCTATCATCTCTACAGGTATTTGCACAGTTAACCTGGTCTCACTGGCCAGACCTTCTGCTTGTTACCTAAGGATTACCTAAGTTTTGACAGTAAGCTGATTATTATGTAGGAAGAACCTGCTTTTGTTTAACATAGCATGTTCCTTTTTCTTTCTTATTCTTAGGTTGCTCAAAGGCAGCAACTAGTGTCCAACTGGTATTCTCATCTGTTCTTTCCACCTAAATAGGACGATGCTTATCTTTTTAATTCTTCTGTACAGTTGCTTATGCTAGCCATATGCTTTCTGATAGCTTTGAACGCAATCAGAGTCTAACTGAGAAGAGACAAACTCAGTCTTTTCCCCAAACATACCAGTTGCTGTTTCCTACCAACCTCAGCTATGAAGTTCAGGAACCAGTTTTAAACATTGCGCATTTCAGACACTGCTTTTTAAAGATAATAGACTATTTGTGAATGAGACAATTAGCAAACTTAAATGCAGGTCGCTTACCTGCTGCACAATGACAATTACATGCTCTAGTATTTCTTTTCTCTCCCATACCTTATCTAATTTTGCATTATCATTAAAATATGTTGCATGATCATGTAATTATACTGTGAGATGATAATTACTAGTAATGATATAGCAGACCTTTAAAAGTCAGTTTCTGATGTGCATTACTGTACATGTTAATTATTGGCATAAGATTTCTCAGTAATACCTCAGCTGTCTAACAGTGACAGCAGTACAGCTCACCTGCTCAATGGTTCTGCTTCATCAGTATGGAAAAAATGTGCTGGAAGAGACAACCTATCATTTTAAAATCAGCATAGTGAAACTCCTACTCTGTTCATACAAAGTTATAGAGAAAACACTGAAGTAAGTAATGCAGCTCAAGGCAGTTTTATAGTGACTAAAAGAGACAATCAGTCACTCAACATACAGTTGTGAGGAGCAACAAAACAGCATAGTTTGCAGGTAAGGGTATCTATTGGCATACTCTTCAAAAAAAAGGTAAGACTGTAGTTTTTTATTATTATTACCTGACCAATTTTGCATTTACACTGTCCTATAAAAAGGAAACCTCTACCAAAAAAAGTGTTATTTTTCCAAGTTCTTTAGTCTAAAACACTGAACTACTACTCATCTATAGGAGGTTTCTGATAGTGTGTGTGTTCCTTACATGGGAAGTTGAAAAGTGGTGAAACAGGTGATATTCTTCCTGTTACTTTGTAATTGCAGTTGCTAAAGCAGCAGTAGACCATTTATTTGACTTTATTTGTTCCTTTTTAAGGCTGAGAATTTTCAAGGACAGGAATCTCTGAGGTGTTTGTCAAAATTATCCTGCCCAAATTTTTGATCCAGCCACATTTCAGCCAGCATGGATTATTTCAAGAAATGTATATACCTACATAAAATTGGATGTAAGAACTATACGCTGTGTGTGATCATCAAAAAGTAAGTAAAGGTGTGCTGGCTGCAGGATGAATAAGTTTTATGCAAGTGCTTCTAAATTTGTGCTTCTAACACAGGCTATATCTTTATTCTGTTTGAGACTAACTTTTGATGTTTTGTTTTGTAAGTGATTTTGTAAATGACAGCTTGATAGAATTTATTGCTTTTGAGTGAATGAATGAGAATTTTTGTAAAAGGTTTGAGAATGTCATTTTGAGGAGAGAGCACACATAGAAATACTAATTATGCTTCTCTTTTAATGAACATCTGTGCAAAGAAAGCCATACCTTCTCTAAGCGTTTCCAATAACAACAGCACATAGATTGATTCAAAGCAAATGGATAGCTTTATATACCATTTATGCATTTTTAATATTTCTCCTTTTTTACTAAAGTAAGAAAAGGTACAGGACAGCTTCTAGTGGACTGTCTGTCCCTCTTGAGCATCATATCAAGGAATAACCCCCACAAAACTACATAGAAACAGCCTTCTTCTGAGCAGGATTTTGACCTGATGTCCCTCTCTAAATTGTTCCACAAATCTTTTACTTATATGAAATCAGAGACATTCCCATCATTCATCTAGATATTTCTAGCTGCCCCCTATTCCATCTTGTGATTCTACTGGAACGTAGTTTCTTAAATATATATAGAGAGAATATGTGAGAGTATTAGAATAACCAGAGGACTTCCATCAGTTCTCAGAGTAGCTTAAGGAGGCAAGGGTTCATTCTTTCTCTAGTGCACCAGTATTGTAACCTAGTGCATTCCTATATTTTCCTCATATCAGATATTGCTGTGATGGTTCTTGTGTAATGTGGGAACGTTTTCATCAAACTACTATGCCATTTTTGTCAGATTCAACCATAGTGCTCTGTTCCGTGAGATTTTACATTTGTGGGTATGAATTCTTGTTCCTACAGCAGTTTAGCTCCTTTTGCAAAGGAGCTGAGCTTCTCTTTTGCAAACAGAAAATGGAGAGCCTAAGGACAGACTTTTCTACAAGTTAATGTAATAATTGTGTTTGTGAAGTGTGTTTAAAAAAAAAGAAAAAAGAAAAAATTGAGCTTGGGATTAACATCTTTCTCCTAATGCATTTTGTAACCTAGTGAAACACAGCCTCTCCAGGGGAAAAAAATATGCTGATGAATACAGCCTTCAAACTTGAATGCGACCTGCTCACTACTGGAGGAAATGCTAAATCTACCTGAGTCGCAGCTGAGAGGTACTGGAGAGCACAGTTCTGTTGGGTCCAGGACTCATATATAATGTCTGAGATAATGAGTGTGTCACTTCTCTTTCTATGCCCATCCCTTTCTCTGTTTCAGTTGAGATGAGTTTCTCTCTTTCAGGACATGAGGTTTATCCCACTAACTTACTTGGGACAGTCAATATAGGATACTTAGGATTCATTTTATTTCAGTACTGGGATGAGCTGATGTGGACTGATTTTTTCTGTTTCTTACAAGCTGCATAGTACTATGATTCTGGAATCTGCTCTAGCTCCCATACCTATATTGACCTCTGCAGTGCAAACACATCCTTAATTTCTTTTGCTTTCCCTGACTTACAATGGAGGAGTCCTGGTCTCAGATGGACCTTTGCATGATGCTGTAAGACAAATTAGAGTTGCTGAACAAAAAGAAAAGTGTGGCTTTGCTTAAGCAGTGAAATAAATTAGCATTCAAAGCTCAGTCAAATGCAGATTGCTTGTGCTTCATCACTTGCTTCTCAAGAGGGGAAAGCTGCCTTCCCATGGTCTCGTTACCCCTGCTTAACACCATCTACCATCAATATTTGGATACACAGCTGACAGCTCTGTAATGATACCAAATCGCTATTCCTCATGAGGTTTTCTGGCAGGCTGTGATCACAGCACATTAATAAACTTTCTGTGACTTTAATAAGAATTAGCAAATTGTTTATTTGCTACTCCAGTCCTTTCATTACTGTGATAAGAATATGTGATTTCATAGAAATGTATTCTTTATGGTTCTTTTGATTTTATGCATTCCTGTTAGAAAAAGAAAGAAAAACTAGAACCACCAAGAGTTAAAGTTCCAATTTACATGTGAGAAAAGGGGGAAAAAAAATGTACAAAAGTACAGCACTGAATAGACACCAGAGAGAAGAAAGATAGCAAAAATTAGAAAAATATTGGTCTTTTAATGAAGCAGATGAATGACTGTGCAGATAAAGCTGAATAGCTGACTACACAGCAGCTGATGGGATGAAAATGTGAGCAAACTAATAGGTCTTGAGTCCCTCTCGGTTAAACGTTTCGCTGTAGCAAACACAGTTGAATTGTCATAAATCAATGTGAGGCAGAAGATGTCACCAGTTTGAAAGGCTTTCCAGTTTAATTGTGTGCGCTGCTCTGCCTTGATCTCTTGGAAATAAACTAAACTATAAAATATGTGGTATTTTGTAATTGCCTTTTCTGCCAGCTCTGATCCCTACAGGCTTAGCACATTTGGTGATAGAATGGCTGAGTTATCTGCCCCAGCATTTTACCTCTGGAATCAAACATGGCCATTAATACTGTACTCAGTACTAGTACTCAGGCTGTACTGACAGTCTTTTGCCAACTGTTGACAGTATGCTTGTAACTTGAATAATGTGACTTTGCTAAAATTCTCACTAGATGTGGGAATATTTCTGAAAACAGTTACACCTCTGGATGGAATTGTTCCATTTAATTCTTTATCTGAGATAAATAAGTGATTTTTACAATTAATTCCTTAATATATTTGTGCTGTTCTCCTCCAAAGAGATTCCATAGAAACCCCACTTTACTTATGACATTTAGTTCTCACAAAGTGCAACTTCTATGTCCGTAACTTACTTCTAAAAATAAACCCATGGCCCTGAAGTCTACAAATATTTTTCACTGTTGAATGTCTGTTACTGTTGCTAAAAACCTTGACAAATCTGGAGTTTTCTGGACTTCTGCTCGCAGATCTCACATGGAGTTCCAGATCACACTACAGGTCTTAAAATATCCAAGCACCCCAGCTAGCCTTCCAGATTAAAAGATGCAAGCAAGATAGATTGTGAAATTGCTACAGCTGTATTTTGACTACATTTTTATTTTTACGCAGCTGTGCAGCAGTTTTCTCTTTCTATACAAAGATGATAAAAATAGATGTAGACACTTGACCTTTTTGCCTTTGTTTGCCTTTGTGCCTATGATGATGATGTCTGATCCTCATTCCCTAAGAGCTCTTTATACTACTCCATTTTTGTATGGAGCTTTTAAATATTACTACTTTATTTTGATGGATTACTGCAGAAAGACTTTAGTGAAAAGAACAATCGGTCTGGACATGATTTTACTGGAAGTTACTAGAAATTCATGGTAGTCCCCCTCTTCCCTTCAAATTTGTGTAGTTGTTAAAGAAAGGATTTTTTTTATTATTATTTCCTAGAATGGATTCTTGCAGCCTCCAGACCCTGGAGCACTGCCACGTTCAGTAGCAACACTACATCTGTGCAGTTCTCATGGGAGATGAATTTTCTATGAGAAAATGATGGAAAACCAGTAGGATCAAATTCTTGAAGCTCTTTGTGTTGAGTGAAATATCATTCCACTTATGAACGTTGAACAGAAGTCTGTTGTCTCCCTGAAAAATCATTTCTGCCTGAAGCCATCTGATGTGCCATGGGAAATCCCAAGTTCTTTGGCACATGAGTAACTAATAAACTGATTTTTCATCATTTTAGGAGCCTTTTCTCATCCTGTTCTCACTCTACTTTCCCACTGAGCATGGGAACTCTCATTCTGCTAACAGAGATCACCTGAAATCCTGCATTGCTAAGGACCCATCCACTTTTCTAAACTGACTGTGCCCTGCCCACTGAGGTTTCCTGTCAATTTACTTTTGCTCTTCTTCTTAACATGAGAAAGGTTGAGATCACATTGTAATTGCAAATTAATTTTCTTTTGCTTTAAGCTGCTTTTGCTAAGAGGACAGGGGCATGCTCAGGACACAGACTGCCTTGAATTTGAGAATCAAACCATGTAAAGACATTTGCTGGGGATATCCCAAGTTTCACACTTTCATCTTTGCTTCCTATCTATGAATAAGAAATGTACTGAAAAGGTTCTTCTTTATTCTCACATCACACTGGCAATCTGGCTTACTCACCGTTACTTATGCTCCTGATTGCCTTTTAAAGCAGCATTCCTATCAATGGTTCAATAACCCTTTGCAAAGAACAACCCTATTCACCCTGATATTGTTGCTGCTGTTTGGAAGTTGTTCGGTACACAGACCAGAATTGAATTTGTACTGACATGTTCTTGTCTGATACTGGTTGTTGTGCAAAAATCTCACTTAAAAAATGACAGAAGGTCCTTATTTGGCAAATGGGTCAAAATTTTTGTGTCAGATTAGCTGCTGTTGTGAATGTATGTAACTGTATGACAAACAATGATAGTAAACTGCTCTGTCTAGAAGATGGAGACCATGTTTTTGTTTGCTTGGTATTTAATTTTATGATTTTGGTGGTAAAGCAGCAGTTCACTCCAACTCAATATATCAAGGACTTTGCAAGTGTATTTCTTACTCCTGATGCACCATGTGTTTTTGTGGGTAATATCAGACAAGAGGAGTTGTCCTTTACATATTCAGTGAAGAAATAATGCTTTCAGAAATACCATAGAACAGTAAGGATATCATCCACTAAATCCCTCTGCTTTGGTGCAGTGGAATAAAACTATCAAGGAAAACACAGGAAGAAGATTGTGACCTCTTGTGTCCTTTTCTGTGAGTTTCTACAAAGAAGTTTTAATTAACTGTATAGAAAACCTAAAAGCCTAGAGCTAGCAGCACACTTGTCACAAGGATGGTTCCAAAATGGGTTTTCAAACTTCAGAAAATACTGTCTGACAGGTTTAGTCAGAACAGTTCTGTATCCTCCTTCCAAAATGCCTGGCTTGTTAGCCAGGAGTAAGAAGCCTGCTCCCATATCCACATTTCTTTCTCTCTCCTTTTTTTTTTTTTTTTTTTCATTTTCCTAGAGACTGGCATAAGCAGTAGGTTATTCCAGAAGATCCGTTCAGGTCTTCCTTTTGGTACTCACAGAAGTCACTTCATTATTATTACAATTCCACACAGTAGAGTTATCCAAAATGAAATTTGGCCTTTCTTTAAATCCCTCATTAAATTTCTACCCGTAGTGACATCCTGAGACAAAAGTCCCACACTGTAGCTATCCACTGTGAGGACAGGCACTAGCATTTTGCTACTTTCTGGGTTCGTGTAATGTCTGGAGGCTTCAGCTGTGCCGTATTTTTATGCTTGCCTGTATCCAAATACAACTGCTAGACTAGTAACTGGGAGAAACCCACTGGCAATGAACCAGTATAGGTTTGCCAATTCACCCTCTGCAAATTTTTATACCAAAGTTAAATCAGGGCCAGTGAAAGAAACCTTCAGATCAACCTACAGAATGCTGGAGGAAAAAGAAAGCAGGTTTGTTTCTATTTGGAAAGGAGAGTAAAGAAGCACCATAAAAAAAAAATTAAAAATAATAAAAAAAAAAAAGGATTCGCATGTATTAAAAGCTGTTTAAGAACCAGGGTAAAAACTGAGTGAAGAAAAAATGGCCTCATAGATGGCTATCAGTAGGTAGCTGCACATTTCAGTACCTATACAGGTACTGAATTTAAGTACCTATACAGCTTCTGTAGAGGTCTGAGTAGACTCAACCTTTATTTTCAGTGAAAATAGATGCCTGTGTTATCATTTACGAGTAGTTTCTTTTTGATTATTCTGGCCACTCCCTTTCCCCCGTTATAATTTTCAGTATTTTCTTACTGCCCACTGTAGACAGCCTGTTGATAGATTGAACTTTGATTCCTGCACTCAAAAATCACCACATTTTTTTTCTTGTATGCCTAGATAAATTTAATTGTAAAAGAACGCAGAATGTTATCTGCAGATTATACACAGCCCCAGCAAAAACACACCCAGAGATGTTATTTTTGTGATTTGCCCGGTATCCATTCTGACAAAGTAAAGCACATGGAGCTGAGGTACTTGTAAGAGAGCTCAATGTACCTTTTTCTCTTGAGCTTAATGAAATAAACATCCAACTCTACAGACAAAACAGATACAGATAGAGAAGCAATGCCAGAATACTGAATTTAGGAAATTATTTCTCTTCACTTTTCCAGTCTTTTTGTGCATTTGATCTATTTATTTACCGGGACATTTTTTCTTACCAAAATTAGACACATATACAACTTTCTGACAGTAACATCAAAATGTCTCCGTTAACATTTTCTGTGAATAAAGGTCTTTCAATCCAAGAATTTGCAGAAAATTGATGCAACATTTTGCATATATATAACTTTGTGTTAACATCAGAGGACTCATTCTCATTTTGCTCCTAACAGTGATATCCACTTTATGTTTAAGAAGAACATCTGGCCACAGTGTCTTACAAATACATGCCTTTTTTTTTTTTTTTTCTTGAAAAAAATGGAGAGTACAAAACCAAGATTTCTGCAGGCTCCCCCTTGTTTTTTGTCATCTTTTAGAGGGTATTTCAGCTCACTTATTTTGCATATGTCAACTGATTGAAGAAAAGAAATCAGTGACATTCTCTCAGCTGTTCGTATACGGAGCTCACTCCAGGCAGAAAACAATCGCACTAGAGCCACTCCCGGGGAGTTATGCAAATCTTTCGGAGTATCATCACTCTTAAACAAACACCAAAACAATCCTTCTGATTTTAGACACGTCATTTCTATACTCCCTAATTTCACACACATAAACATGAAGAAGTGCTTTAATGACTCTCTGTCCTCTCAACCTCAGAGTTTCACCAACAATCTGAGAAAAATGCTGATGCTGTAATTAATCCACTTCTTTGATGCTTAGCCACTCAAGAAGAAAACATTTGGGGGGGTTGAGTGCATATTTACTTAAACAAACTGACAACTAGATTTTCAAACATAATCCCATTTAATTTCCTCAGAATGCACAGCACACTGAGACAGGCAGGAAATTTGCTCCTAACATTTGCTGTTTTAATCCTCTTCGGACCAGTGCTTTCAGTCTGATGTGCTTCTCTGGCTTTAGGTGCCTTTTTACAGCATCAGTACCTTAAAATTGTAACGCTCGCCTTTATTTTTATCTTTACTCAAAACACTTACTGTCTCCACAATCTGTCCTAACAATTTCTTTCCACAAGACTCTGCCCGAACCAAATGTCATTCAGTTCTCTGAGGTTCCCTCAGTCATGTTCAGGTTGTGTTAAATGCTGCATGGTGCTCTGTCAGTACCGTGTAGGAAGATATTCCTTCCTCTGCCTCCCACCAGCACTACCCACCCCCCCCCCCAAAAAAAAAAAAAAAAAAAAAAAAAAAAAAAAAGATGTTTATGACCTAGAATTGTAGAATTGAAAATTTCCAGTTATTTAAGGCATGCCGCACTTTAGGGCCTTGCAAGGTAGTCTCAGAATATCTTTGAGATTGTCAGCAATAACACAGCTCCCTCATTTTGTGAAAGTCTTCAAGCCACTCGTGTTGACTATCTGTAGGACCTACTAAGAGAGCAGTTACTAACATCAGATTTTCTCAAACCTGTCACTCATTAGCCACTGATCTAACCTTCCTTTTGTGGTAATGTCTTTGATGGTAGATGTACTAAAGAAGGACTAGGGGAAGAAAATAGAAGGGGCAGCTGAAGAATGATGAAAGAGAAGGAAACAGAAAATAAATGCCTCTGTGTTGACAACATTTTATAGGGCTGAAAAGAGTTTTAGAAACATTTCCTAGGAGAAATGGGCAGGCAGCACAATACCATGTGCCATTTGAATTTAAGGGTCAATAAACTTTCTTAAGTTGCAGGAAAGGACATGACTTGAAATACAGAATTTGATTTAAATCATCTCATGCTGAATTTGAGGAGGCAGGGAAATGAGTTGAAATCAATATAAGTCAGAGGGACCAAATCTTTTGCTAGTGTGTACCCTGGTATAGTTCCAATTATTTTCAAGGCAGCTGCTCTGATTTATTCTTGCTGAGCTCTGGAGCAGCCACTGAAGCACAGGGCTAACTTCCTTGCCCGCAGTTGCCATTTGTGCCTGGGTTTTAATAATCCCACCTGATAGCACATCTTAAAGGAGAGAATGAGTTTTGTCTCGTAGCCTTTCTGGCTGCCACTGGGAAGGTGTCTCTGGCGCCTGCTCCCATGCGCAGTTCAAGGCTGTGAGCTGGGGAGGGGAGGGGGACCAGGCAGGATGCACCTTTCCCAAAATGCTGCAGGTCATCTCTTTTCCTTGCTCTGTTAAATCAAAAAGGGCTGTCTAACCAAGGAGCAGATACCGAGTAAGGTGTGGATAGCCCAGGAGCTGTTATACTGTGCAGTCAGTCTGCAAATGGTTGTGAGATTTAATCCTATAAATTAGTTTAATTATATAAAGAATGCTGCTGTGATGTACTAGGCTTGCTAAAACCCAATATTCCCAGAAAATAGATTGGTCCTTAAAAGTAAATGACTGAAAACAGCATTTCAATTAAAGTCAGTATTTCTCGGAAGGGTTTTATGCTGCACTCTGTGAAAGACTGAGACTCCCTCATTCTGAGAGTTTGCCCCCAAGCACTGACTTAGCAGGAATGAAGCAGACAGAGTCCCCCCCTCTCCCTCTCCCTTCCTTCCCTCCTTCCCTCCTTCTCCTCTTCCTCCCTCCCTTCCTCCCTTCCTTCTCTCCTGCCCTCCTTCCCTTCCTCCCTCCCTTTCTCCCTTCCTCCCTCCCTTTCTCCCTTCCTCCTTCCCTTCCTCCCTCCCTCCCTGCGAGGCCTCAAGCTCCCATCACAGTAACACCCTGCTCATGTCCCCAGCGTGTACTGAAGACTCTTAGAGAGACACGTACCCAACAAATCCTTTGGGTACTGCCTTCAAGGCTTGGCCTGCTCCTTCTCCTTGTCCTTTTCTCACTTGTGCCACCTGTGTTATGGATGGAAACCAGAACAGGTTGTCCTAGGCTCTTTTTGATGTTGAAGGAATGGGTGTTCTGGTCCCAAATTCATGTCATCCCATAGTAGTCCTCTTAAAACAGCATAGATGAATGATCTGAGGATGCGCAATGACTTAAAGAAAGCAGGTTGCTCAGATCATGAAAAAGTCCATGGAAAATGTTGGCTCAACATGTGTTACTTAAAGCAGGGGCATCTGCATGACTAAGTGAAGGCAAACCTCTGAAAACAATTGTGTGGTCCCATGCGTGGGACTCTGAGCATTGCACACCAGGTCCAGAGAAGTCTGCAGGAATCGCTGCTGTGACAGGATTTACTTTCAGGTTGTATCAAAGCAGACAGGCCAAGTGCACAGATCAACTGCCCTCTGCGCTGGGTTGCAATAGACCTGGTATTGTAGGTAGCACGGGTTCAAAATTCCTCTTTCTGTTTTATTCTCAGCTGACATCTTTATACCACTTTGGCAATTTCTCTGTGTAGTTTTAAACACTTGTGAACTGACAGTGAGGTGCACACAAGATGGGTCTACTGGAGGCTTAAAAGTTGCATTTCATGTTTAAAAAGCAGAAGGTGATTTTTTCCTTCAGAAATACGTGCTCAGTATTTACCTTTGCCATTTCTAAGGAGGATGACATTTCTCCTAAGGAACCATAAAGGCTGAAATGGGTTATTTTTGAACTATTTTGAACTAACCTAATCTTCAACCTATTCCCAGCCACCATTCGAATACAAGAAGGAAAAATGAGAGACATGTATGCTGTCAAAAACTACAGCCTTTAAAACCTCATGTTTAGTATCCAAAGACTCTTCCATTGCTTGGATAACACACAGCACTGCTGTAAGACTGAACATTGGAATGATATTTTTTTAAGGTCACCACCTCTTCTCCAACATAAACCTTTTAGCCACTATCACCAATGCTGGATGCAGAACTGATAATTACTCTCTTTTGGCAACATGCAGCTTTCTTAACTTTGCTCTCTAATAAATCAGAGCTTTTCATCCATTTTCCTATTCCAATTCACAATCTTGACTTTTTTTCTCTTCGCTTTTCTTATGCATGGAATTGCACTTTACTACAGACTAGTGCAAAATAAGAACCTAAGTACTATATTAGTGAAGCTGGATTGCTGGGACAAGGCTTTTCACCAATGTTTAGTGCTGTGTTGAATTCTGGTTTAGGTTGGCCATAATAGAATAACTTAAAATGTCATAATCCTGAAAATATTTTTGTATCTTAAGTTTCTGACTCTTTTGGTTAATTACAATGCGGAGTGCAGTGAAAAGCACTTGCTGCTTTCGTTACCGCGAAGAACCCAAAAGCGCAACTCTATATCGAGCAATTATAATTTCTGAGTGAACGTGAAATGGCAGTATGTATAGGTCAGGAACATAAGAGAGGTCACTGAGCAACTCAAGTATTGCATTTGTAAAAAAACCTGGAAATTAAAAATAAAGGTCACAGTTTCTGGGTGCGTTAACTCAGTGTTTTATTTGCTTCTAGAGTCATTTCAGTCTTTACTTTGATACCAAGGCTGGCAGTTGTGCAATCGCCTTCCTGCACTGATCACAGCTTAAAGTAAAGGCTATTTGCACTTCCCTCTCTACACAGGCTGGAACCCTTTCGTGCTAGCCACCCATATCTCTTGGGATGTTTCTCCAGGTTTCAGAGGACACTGAAGAAGGGGCAGGGTCAGGCAAATTCCTGCAGCAGGAAATAGGAAGGGGATGTGGTGGGACAGGCCCTGGAATAATTTGCTGATCCCAAAGGCTTTAGGCAGTGGAAGCAAGGCACTTTCTGGGAATGGGCTGTTCAGAAAGGCAGTGGATCCTGCCTGTTCAGACAGCTGCCCTCCTCTGTTTTACTACCACCGCAAATATCGGCTTATTGACTTATTGCAAATCAGTTTGAATAGAAGATATCCTTTCATCAAGGGCATTTAACTCCTTCTGGAGCTAAGTTGACTCGTTGCTAGGTAAAGCCACTTGTTTTGTGTGCATGTGTGAAAACCTCACCAGGGAAGAACTAATTTTCTAAAAAATCCAAAAGTGGTAGACTATAAAGTTTATTGGTAGGGCTCCACTCCTGGAATATTTAGGTCACTAATAGATAGCAGGACAAGACAGGGATTCACAGATGTGCGTTCACTTCCTGTCTATCCCTGCACCAAGCACCGTCAGGCTGAAAATGTCTTTCATAGACAAAGAAATTAATCTTGATGGTGCTTTTGAGGTTGACAGGTTTTAAGCTGTAGTGCTTATGTGCTACATGACAGAGCTTTGCATTAGCTGTTCCACATTTACTGATGCAGCTCTTTCCTGACAATAAAGAATGGTGTATGTAACTCCTGGCTCTATCCTGACAGTGCAATATCCCAGTGGACAAGGCAATTTTTTGTCATTCCCTAGCTAAAATGGAGACTCCACAGATCTCAGGCAGGTGATATCTACATGGCATCTCCTCCATGGGAGGGAAACAAAGCTTCCTTTTGACTCTTAGAAAGCTCTGCTTTTAATAATGTTAACCTTTATACTGAAAGCCTGGAGATTTGGGACTACCACTGGATTTTTACTGTATGTTACCAAGGTAGGGGAGCAGTCCCTTCCACTGAGAAGTGCAGTCCTTTCTGTGCCCCTCTTCTCCAGCAGTAGTCATTGTTCCATCAACCACATCAATGTTGGGCTGCACTGGAGATTGGTCTCACTCATTTCTCAGCCTCCAGCACATACTCCTATGAACACTCCTCCCACAGCAACTTATGATCACTTACACAAAGATACGACACTCTTTTTTCATTGATTCTTAGTTACATTGAATGATTCACCTAAAACTCATTGCCTTATCCGCAAGCTAAGTAGGATTCTTCAGTATTCACCAATTTACATGAGTAGATCTGAAACATTCAGAATTGCTAACTGTAATTTTTTTTTTTTAATCGGTATGACATGTTTTGTCAACTTCCTCATAAGCCTATTTATTTCTTGTTTTGGAAAGAAAAGAGCTGTTCAGTGCAATGAAGAAACACACAACATAACACGTAAAACCAACAAAGAAATAAGAATCAGTGAAAAAAGAGTGTTGTATCTTTGTGTACATGATTCATGATCCGGCACTGTGACTTGCATGTGATCTCCCATATGCAAGAAACTGTCACCATCGCAGACCTTTTGCAATTTTGAACACCTGTCTCCCCCTCATTTTTGACCTTCAATTAATTTGTGAATTTCGGAAAACTTCTGTGTTTCTATGAGAGATTTTGGGTTCAGATAATTTAACTGGTAATTTAATAAATTCAAAGGAGAAGTTTCTGCATCTAAAAAGACTGCTTTCAGCCTTCCAGTTGTTGCAGAGAACAAGGAGGAAAAGGAAAGCTTGCTTTCTGCATTCAGCCTCTTCTTCATCGTGGATTTCTCCCACCTCTGGTTCTTCAGCAAGAGTGGCAGGACCTGGAGTTAAGATTAGTCATCCCTGGTGAGCCAGAACTAGGCCCAGAGACTACAGAGGACACACATTTGACTTTTAATTTCTTCTTTATTACTAGACCTTCTGAATTAAAAACAACAGAGAAGACTTAGCTAAGCACATGTTCACAGCTTGTCCTGTCTTCAAATGTTGTATTTAATTACCTAGTGCAAATTAATTAGAAGTCTTGGGTCATTTATCTTAAAACATGATCCAAACTTTGATCCTAAACTTAAGCCAAAGAGGTGTTTTGGGACTAATGAATCATACCTTATAAGAAGTCAGTCCTCCCCATTCACATACTCTCAGCCTGCGGAGAGTTGGGATGAATTAGACCCCATATTTCAGTTAGAAAAACAAGAATCTGGATGTGTGTCATATTCCTTCCATTTCTCCTTAGTTTAAATGCCTCCATCTGTGGATGAGAGGGAGAGATGAACAGTCTGTTGAAAGCAGTCATTTGTTTAATGTTTAATGTTTGTAGGACAGTTGCATTTAAGCCATTCATTTTTGTGAGCGATCTTGTTAATTAAAAAAATACAGCCTGAGTCAATTCAGGACTCATATGAGGGGGGAGTTAATTGGATTGGTTTGGGTTTGAGACCTGGCGAGTGAAATTCTCCTCTGTTTGGTTCTGCCAGCTATGCCCCATTTTAATCTAGCAACTTTTCCATCACTGCATCATTTGAGAAATTCCTGACTTAAGTAGTAGAGTAGCTCTTCTGCAAAACAGTTGTGTTGAGAGACATCAAACTGGCTTTGATTTGTAGCCTAGGGTGGGATTTAGTGCTGACCTCCATGGGGTGAGGGAATGTGTCTTCTAGAGATGCCTTCTTCAGGTAAACTCTGTGAAGGGGATCTCGTGGCCATCCAGAAATGCAGTGATGACAGTATAAGGATCTGTCATTAATGAAAGCTCTGAAGACAGACAGCATTCTGGGAGCTTCTGAAATGATAAAACAATTTATACATTTTTCTGTTTTGGCAAGCACACTGAATCAGAATAATTATCCCTTTTAAAATGATTAAAATAATGCAATTAGAAATGATCTGATGAAAAAAAAAACACAGAATGCTGTGCAAAGATACAAAAGTTCATCTCTCTGTTCTGGACAATCACCAGTCTTTCACCTCTTTAAAATGATGGGCAGCTTTGGCTTAGCTCACAGGCAGAACTGCACACCGGTGCTGGGTTTATTTATTGACAACAGAGCTGCAGAGTGCTGGGTAGGGAGAATTAACAAGGTAATCAAACAATAATTAAAATTATTCTTGCAGTCAGGTTAAACTGGAGTGAGAGCATTTTCCATTTGAATGCACCATGAATTAAAGCAATTGAAAGGCTTCAGTAGAAGCAAAGTTGTCCTTATAGATAGCCATCCCCATGTTTTCAATTTTTGGTCTTTCTCTGTCAACCACTTTTGTAAGAATGAAAACCAATTCGATCAAAATGAATTGTACTATACAAGTGTTTGTAACTAGAAGTAGTCTAGAACCAGATTCTAGTGACTAAATGGAATAAAAAGATGGGATTTTGGTGGAGATGTGTTGATGATCTGCTGCAATTTCTTGCATCAGTAATGAAGATCAAGATTAATTGCAACAGTGTAACTACAGTAATATGACTAAAATACATGAGAATGTTTTCTACTGATACTACAGTATCAACAATGAATGCTTCAGTCAGTTTGGCAAAAGTAATTAGCGCTGCCAATATAAACTGAGTACTAGACCTATTAACTACGGTTATTCAAATAACAAAATGAAGATGCAAAGTACATAAAATCAAACCGTAAGGGTAGGCTTAAGATTCTTTGCTACAAACCTCCTTCAGGTAAGCCTTGTTTAGACAAATGAACAAAATTTCTTTGCTTTAGCAGACCAAAGTTTTCTGTACTTCTGTGAAAGTTATGTTGCAGGGCTGACACATTATGCTAGTCCAATTTAACTTCAGTCCAGACTGGAAGTCCACATAAGCCTGAGTGCATGCTAGCATAGAGTACTCAGCATAATGTTTCATACTCTCCTGCATAGCATCCTCTTTTTCCTTCATCGAATAAACCAAAGAAAGGCCAACCAAAATGCCAAACAAATCCTGATGCATCTGCTCTGTATTTATCTACTGAATAGCTACAGCATTCACTGTTCAGAACAAGCTGACTTTCAATTCTGAAGTTTTAAAGAAATGTATTTTTCTGTTGGTGGTATTGGTGTTTTGAGTAGTTCTTCATTATAGATCTGGACAGAAGGTACTTTTGACTTCCAACCAGCTTCCAACAGTTCACCGCTCTCACATGAAGGGGTAAATGGACTCTAAAGAGTCCATCTTATGGCCAGTAATTCCCCAGTTACTCATTAAACTCTGTGTGGATAGAGCAGGTCTTGCTGTACCGGAAGAAAAGAACAACACGATATTAGTCAGACAGAACAGCTTATGTGAAATATAACAATCAGGAGCTTAAAATGGAAAGGTCAATAAATGTTCTGTATTTATGGCTACTGGCCACTAAAATAATCTTTTCAATTTAATCCACTGCCTACCTGAAACCTACCTTTTTCCGTCAAAAGATTTCAAAAACATTGAATAGAAAGTTCAAGGGCTGTGCCAAAATATAAAAACTCGAAAATTCTAGTGTTGAGTTTCTCTCAGAGGAGGCATTGGGGCCTCCCCTAAAGCTTCATTTGGAGGGAGGGAGCTCAAAAAAGCTTTGGTACTTTGGGCTTTGGGCATTGCTGTCCACGTACAATACCCAGCATGAAGTTTATGTTTTGAAACAAACCTTCCTGCCATGTGGAAGGTTTTCTACAGACATGGTGAAAGAAAATGAGTCTCTCTCTGTTATCTTGCAGCCCCAGTGCAATATAAAATGGATCTGACACAAAGATGAGTAACTGTAAGGAAACATCCTCAGCTGAGCCCTTTCTTGACTTTTCTTAGATTGTGTCTAACCTGTCACTGAGTCATGCTCTTTAGGTATGTTGAGGTTGTTCTGCCAGAGCAAATGCAAGGGTCGGTTACACTAAGTTCTTTGTTCCTCACCATGCCTTGCACTGAGAAGCTAATGAGCAGGCTGTGTCTGTGCAGGAACTTGCAAGCAATCACACGTTTGCTCGGTCCAGGCCTCGACCCTGCATCAGTTAAGAACCAGCTTCAACCCAAAGCTGTGTAATTGAGCTGGTATGGCACGCTGCCCAAGCTAATGTGTTTTTCCTCACAGCTGAGAAGCGATAACACAGTGACACAGCTCATGTCTACTGGCCTCAAAAGTGTGAGCAGAGTGAGTGCACGTTGATTTGCGCTCCTCAGGCTGCACCTCTCCTGTGCACCAACAGGGGCACTTGGTCACAGACAAGCTCAAAACCAGTATTTAACTGCACTTATCCATCCCGTCATGGCTATTAAAACAACTAGAACTACAACAGAGTCCTTCAGAACTGCTTGCCTTTTGCCAGTGCCTAGGCATCTGTATGGCTGTAGAGTAAATCCTTCTTTTTTTATTTTTCTCGGAACCATGTAGTTTCCTCAGGCACTTGATGATATTGTTAAAAACAATCACGCGTTTTAAAAGTCCCAGAAGACACTGGCAGTCAACATGAATCAGGCTCTGCTATGTTTTTCGCAAGATCTGGATTCCTAATTATCAAGGAGACACTTCCACAAAGCTATATCCAAGACAGGTCCCACTGAAAGTTGTCTTGAAATATTTTGGAGGAGCTGAACTGAGACACTCTGAACAGTGGACTCACTGCCTAACATGAATTATACCTAGGTTTTACATGAAAAATAAAGAACATAAACACATCACTAAAATAGCTACAAAAATCAGACAGTGTTGCATCTCATCCACCATGTTGTGGTAGTTCATTCCCTGGATATCTCCATCATTATCCATCCATCATTAGCCCACTAAGAGAAGCAGTAATTGGCAAAGCATCTCTGTCAGAGCTGGCTGAAAACTTAGAACTTCTGTATTCTAAGTCCTGACTCCAGCCCACTGACACCAGTGCGGCCTGGTGGTCAGCAGACACCATGTTTTTGATGTGAGAATTCATGTTAATGCTGCAGCGATTTTTTTTTTTAATGTTGATATGATATATGGACAGCTGGGCCCCAGGCTGTGCGGGTGCACCAACCTGAGAGCGCTTGAGGAATGCAGTAGCTTGGCCCATACAAGCGGAGCTGTCCACTGTCAGACTATTCTCATCCAAAGCAAATTTTCCTGTACTTTTTTTTCAGCTGATTTGCTTTGCTTCCCAGATCTGGGCTAGTACTGCCTTCAGAAATATCCGTGTGCAAGTAACAGGGACTCTCACCAGGCAAGAGGAGGTCTTGAGTCACATTAAAGAATCATTAGATTAAGTTCCTAAATAGTGTCCTTATAAAACAAGCCTTCTGAAAAACTAGAATTACCACCAGCTAACATAATATGTAATTTCAGAACTGTCACTTCACAGAAGGTATCTTTGCTTTTTTAAACCATTAAAAAAAAAAATCTTTGATCTATTTCAAAAGGATGTATATCATGAAGTGCTTTAACCATATTCTTTTTTACCCAAATCCAAAGACAGATATAGGTTTCTCTGGAAACCAGTTATTAGTCTTAGACTGTATAGTATCAGAGCCATATTGAACAAAGTATTTTGCACATTTCTGATAGAGAATGTAGAGAAATATTTTCTTCTTGTTTCATGATTAACTGCAGTGAAAGGTCAGAATTTTCAGAAAATGAATATAAGAAAAAATCTGACTAGATTTGAAATATTTTGGTTTTAATCTGCTGCCTCTCATTATAAACATTGTTTTAGCTTCCATTTAAACAAAATTTCAAAGCAGAAAGTAATGGAAATTTGCAGAAATATGAAGAGAAAGTATTTCTACAGCTTTTTTTTCTACAAAATACTCGAACGCAAAAATCCTCAAAACTGACTTTCACTGTAATTAATTTTGTTAATAAAATATCAACACTTTTCAACAAAAAAAAAATACAAATAGTGTCAAAAAGACACTGTCTGGAAAGAGTACTCAAATTTAAACCTTGCATAGTCCCCTTTTTTTTCTAAGGGGATTTGTCCCCTTATGAGGAAGAACTTTCCTGTGAGGGTGGCAGAGCCCTGGAAGAGGCTGCCCAGAGAGGCTGTGGAGGCTCCTTCTCTGGAGATCTTCAAACCCGCCTGGCTGCCGCCCTGTGCCCCGTGCTCTGGGTGCCCCTGCGTGAGCAGGGGCTTGGACCAGGTGATCTCTAGAGGGCCCTTCCAACCTCAACCATTCCATGATTCTGTGATCCCATGCATGTTTTCCAAAGGTAAGCATAGCTGGGTCAAGCCCCAGATGACTAAACTTGGGGCTGCCATCTGACTGGAAAGGTTCTTCAGTCACTATACACTAGGCAAGAGCTACCATAGAGTTATTACTTCTGCTAACCCTCATATAAATGCAGGGCTATTCCTACTGAACTGCAGCTATCCCTGTAAACATGAAACTTCATTTGGCACCTGAAAAATAGGACTTTTCAATAACATTCAGCATCCATCTAAACTGTTTGCACTGAAATTCTCCCAGTGCTGTGTGTGTCAGAAAAGTAACTTTATACTCAGCATATGGGTATCCTGGCTGGGTGTGCAATGGGAGAAGACAACAAGCCGTGTTGCCGTACCAAATGGCCTCAGCAGAAATAGTTCTCATCCTTGTCAGAGCTCTGTCCCTTAGAAACCTGTGATTGAGGCTCATTTTTTCACTCAGGCAGAACAGAAGAAAATTTAAGCTCTCAATCCTTATGACTCCAGGGGGAAAATAACTGATTATTATTTTTAGAACACAATCTCTAATATAATTTTTGTTCAGTCAGTCTTAAGGCTTCTGAGAGGAGCTGACCTCTTGATTCCTCAGGGCTGGTAATTTGTCTGGAAAGAGAGGATGAAAAATTTGAGGAAGTTTGAACCCCGAGATGAAGTAGAAAGAGGAGTGTTGCAGAGATGAGACAGAAAGAGGAAATTAGGAGCAATACTCCTGAAAATGGATGAAATTCTGTCAAGTTGAGATTTGTGCATGCTGAGGATATACCTATATGGCAAAAAGAAAAGTGCAATGAATATAATAACTGTGTCATGGTTCTCGACCAGAGCAGTCCAGAATTTAAAAGGTTTGCTTTTTCCCTCAGACAAAAGCAAGCAGAAGCCCCCCAATCCAGGCCTGATTGAATGAAGGAGATTGTGAGATTCTGTTTTACAGCAACTGTATGAAGCTATGAGTCGGAAATGTCTTCTGAGCACTTTTTGTCTATTAAATTAAAAATGACCCACTTCAGAAGTAAGAACAGAACACTATTCAGTTCAATATTCTACTACATATTCCGCAATATTCTACAATATTCTACTATTCAGTAGAATAGAACACTAAATGTTCTGAAATACTTCTTATTGTATTTCATGCACACATAAATCTGGTAAGAGAATTTTCATTTTTTTGAGCCTGGTCAGATACTGTCGGTGATGGTGACAGCCAAGTACCAAGTTATAAAAGTCCAAAGCATTAGGGGCATGTTTATTTAAACAAAAGGTTAATATGGAACCCTAATATGGAACCACTAACAAAACAGATATGTTTTCTCTAGAGACATCTCTTTGCAGCCATCTAAGTGAGATTTAATCATGTAGATGAACTTATGCAGGAAAAAAATGCAGCCTCATCTTTTACAGCTAGTTCATCAAGTAATTCTTTGTTTCTTCTCCTTCAGAACTTTATCACTTTGGTTTTGTACTTTGTCACCTTGAGAGTTTGACATCTTAAATGCATTTTTCCCCTCTATTTCTCTCTCTTTCTGGTGGTCTCAGATAACAGATGTGCAGAGTATCATTCTGTTTCGTGTCAGCACATTTCTACTGCTGAGAGGTTTTTTTTTTTTCGATTTCTGGTTTCTGTGGTTACTATCTGGTGGAGAAATACACAGCAGAAACATGAAGAATAACATATAATGATGCTACAAAAGCTATTAATAGGGATTCTAGAGTATACGCCTTTTGGCCCTGAAAGTGCCTAAAGCACTAATTTCCTCAAATACACAAATTTGCACTTTTTTATTTGTTGTCGTTGCTGCTGCTGTTGCTTGATGTTTGTCATCTGTTCTGATTGGGTCTTCATTGGCTTGCTGGATGCGTGCAACACACACAAGGGAGATGAAGTAGGTGTCATCCCTTCCAGGGATAGGCACACCTGCCATCTGTCACCGTGAGGATAAGGACATGTCCCACGTGGGACAAAGAGACAACAAAGATCCTGAAGGCCTGGGAAAAGCAGCACTGGAGGTCTCAGAGGGGCCTGCAAGTGTTAGGGGAGCAAAGGGCAGGGAAAGAGAACTGGAAGCGGAGCTGGTAAGGGGCTGTGTATGGAAACAAGAGTCTCTTTTTCCCCTTCTTCTCTTAGGACTCTGTTTGTCCACCCAGGCATGGGTCCCAAGGATTGCTTACACATTCCCTTCTCTTCACATCTGCGTCCAACATCCTGCTGCAGTTTTCCCACCTAGAAAGTGAGAGTAATGACACTAACAGGTATCTTTAAATTCACAGGAGAACACAACCTTTGTGAGGTGAGCTGAGCTGAGAGTTGCAAGAGGATGATGCTCAGAAATGAGGAAGAGGCAATAGTGGAAGAAGAGAAGTGTTTGGGTATGAGAGTTTTTCAAGCTCAATGAAATGGGCAGAGGACTTCCATGAGGTCTGACTTTATTATTCCCAAGAGCTGGGCAGTTCTGGGGAAAAATCATTGTCCAGTAGACATTTGCCAACAATAAGAGGAGCAGGATTTCATTCTGAAACACTGTGTGTCTGCATATTCACATTTAGGACTATGGCTAGAGAATTACAACACTCCCCTGCTATTAGGGGAAAATGGTTTAGATCTGGTTTCAAGTGTCAGAGTGATCAATGATCCCAGGCTTAAAGGTGCCAGTGACAATGTGCTGTCAGATGTGTCAATGCTTTCACCAGGGAATCTGGAATCACACCACTCTAAAGGATGAAAAGTAAATGCATATATATCTCTGGAATTCCCTGTTATTTCATTCTCAAGACAATTGATAGTTTAGTCTCATGTGCCTAAAGAAAAGCCACAACTCAAAAGATGAAGGATGCTATTCCAAGCAGGCAAATGGAGAGAAATGTAAATTAATAAGCTCAATTCCATTCAGACTGTAATTTCCTCTGCTGACCTCAGTATATGCAAATTAGTTTCATGTCAGGTAGGAATAAAGAATAAAATGACATTTGGCTTCCTTTTTAGGTTAACCTGGTGTAGTCTACTGAAAGAGATTTTTTTCAGTGCCTCGGAATTTCATTTGAACCCACCTGCTTTGCCCATCAGGCTTTTTTTTTTTTTTTTAGCTTAATAATAGCCTGGCTGACTATTACTTATTCTTCCACCCAAATGAGTCTGTACTGAATTTATGTTTGGTTTATCATTATTATTATATGTCATTCCAATAAATACTTGGGGCTTGTGCTTAGCTACAACCCAAGAGTAAAGAGCAAATTTTATGACAGTTAAATATATTGATGGTCCTTCATGGATCACAAAGCCTTTTAAATAGTAAGCAATCTGATTTCACATATTTGCACTCTGTTTACCCCTTTTGCAAACTGCATATTCACCCTGCAGTGATGAGCTCAACATAATGCTTAGAAAGGCCATTTCTCTTGGTCTTCATCCAAATTCTAGGGCAAACAATGTAAATGTCCATTTATGATAAAGGTCTTAGGGTCAAGTCCCTAAATATATATGTACTCTATTTGCTATACCAATTCCTGTTCAATATATACTCCTGCAGAAGTCTAAGGCAATATCCTGGATTTGTATAAATCAGTTAAAGTTTTGCCATAACTTCAAAAACATTTAGGCATTTTGGCCATAGTAATCTGGGGAGCTTATGAAGTCAAAACTGCCTGGGAAATATGATTGGAACTGGCACCTCGACTGTAGCTAGAACGTCTCTTCGAGCAAATCTCAATCACAGAAGGCTACGCATCTGTCTTTCCTCAGAAAACAGGTCTGAAATACAAACTGATATCAGAGAAAACAGATCAAACGTTTTTGTTTTCTTATTTTTCTTCTCTCACAGATAGCACTTAAATTATTCATGGTAAAAAAGACAGAACACATCCAGCAAAGCCAGTGAAGAACCTGAGCTCTTTGGGAAAGCCTCGAGTGTGAAAACCTGACATCATTTATATCAGTAAGAGTGTTGCCCATGTCTCTAAGGCTGTCAGATGTCTTTCATGCTTGGTTTGCAGCAAGACTTGAACTGTATTTAATTCGTTTGTATTTATGCTATGTAGGTACCAGCTGGCTGCTTTCATTAGTACCAATCTTGGCTCCAGACATAAAGAATGTGAAGTGTAATAGGCAAAGAAGACTACAAACAGGACTTGAATCAGAGGTCTTTGGAACTTGTCTTCATCAGAGGCCCTTGTGGATTGAATTCACCAGTGCTCAAATTTCTTTGTGCTGCTCCAACAAAGTCAACTATCAGAAATCACTTTACAGATACCTTGCATCAATATGGAAGTCCAAAACAGTAGTACTGATTCCTGACTCTAGCCCCTAGCCATCATCGTTTTTTTGTTTTTTTTTTTTTGTTTTTTTTATCTTATAAGAAAATCAGGAGAATGACACTTCCTTACTGCCAAAGACTTAGGGAGTTCAAAAGGCCATTCTGCAAAATGTCATGTATGTGCTTCAGGTGTGAGAAAAACATGATTACACCTGGGTCCCGCTATGTCCTCCCTTTGCTGGGAAACAAACAGCTGTGCAAAACTCAAGAGTGCTCTGAAATAAACTGTATCATGAATGACTAAATTCAGCGCAGTATCTCCTTCTCCTGGTCTGTGCATAGTTTGTCTTGGCATCATGATAAGGCTGTTTAGGCCTGTCAGGATCACTAGGCAGGACGCTATTAGATTTCTGTGAGTGAGATCCCGGTGAAAGGGGTCGCATAGCCACCGCAGTGCAAAGCAATAAAGGCATACAGAATTTGCAGCTAAGTGAGCCCCCCGGCCTTGCCTCTCAGCAGAAAATGTTCCCATGCGCTACCAGGGCCAATACTATTCAAGTAATCACATGTAAATGTTGTAGATTTGTAATCTATGAATCAAGATATCTCTACCTGGATGAGACCTCAAGCCCACTGCTTTAACCAACTGAACAATGAAGTGCGAAGTCTGATTAGCTGCTTATTTTCTAACGCTTGTGCTTGCTCCAGCTTCTAGACATAATGCAGCACATAGGGCAGTTTATGTATGAACACCGTTTTTAATTCAAGGGCTCAAACACAGTCGCATTCCCCTGAAACAGCTAGGTCCTGGTAGCCAGTGGCACTCATGCCCTTCCTTAGCAGTCGCTCAGTTTCCAAAGGTCAGAGGCTGGGAGAGTGCTTGGGAAAAGCTAATTCATATCTGCTTGCCCTGACTTTCTCCTTCCCCCTAGGCATCTGGTTTTGGCCAAATCAGAGACAAGGAAGGAGGACAGACGACAACCTTTTGATTCTCAAGGCAGCAAAGCGAGTGGCTGTAGTCTTCAACTTCTCATTCCTAGCAGGCATGATTCAGATGATGTATGATGGATTTCAGATGATATTCCTTGGCAAAGGTGCAATCCCACAGCATCTGACCAAAGCCAGCAGAGCCAATCTGGTGACACCAACTGCTATGAGCCCTCATGTACTGACCATGTCACATATGGAGCTGTCTGCTTTTTTCCCTTTTGTTGGATCATAAAATATTTTTTCACTTAAATCATCCTTTTATCTAAGTGATCTCTCCAGCAGTGTTGTTGACTGTTCACTGCCTTGAGACTATCTAGCCTAGTGACACAGCTGTGAGGTGAAGAAATGCCAGAATCCTGTTTAGCAAACTGGTAAGTAAAGCCTCTGCCCACAAAGACAAATGGCAACAAAAGCAATCCGAGCTGTGTTCAATACTGATAAAGCAGAAGCTATTTATTGTCTTGAGTTATGGTGCATAGGAGATGCATCTGCTTTCATTCAGGGCTTCAGTCCTGCCAAAATGAACACCAGGTATTTAAGGGAGAAGATCTTTACGTATCCACTAATAAGAAACTGCAGGTATTAAGAGGTTAAGAGGTTGATGTTAAGCAATAACAAACTCAGACATTAGTGATTTATTTTATTCAAATGGTGCCCCAACGAGTGAGCCTGAAGAGGCATATCCATATGTAGTTACAGGTATATGAGGCATTTTCTTCACCCTCTCAAACATTTTTAATATTGGGTGTTTTAGATATGCAATTTGATTTGTTATTTCACTGATGTGTTATTTCAATGGTGAGATTCCTGCACCTGGGTTGGCTTCTGCAAGACCTCTTCTAGGACTGGCTTTTGAAACCATTTTTCACACTGCAGGAAAAACACTTTTCAAACATTTATCACTAGGAGAATCTCTCTAAATTAGACATGCAAGAAAAGAGGAAAAGCGGGAAAGCAAACAGGTCTTTACAGTTCTCAGAAAACCCTTTATCAAAACCAGGGCACAGTTTATAGAATTTGCTCTAGAATCTGGGCGAACTCAGAGTTAATTATTGTATCCCAAGTGTCATGTTTCTGTGGCCACACAGCTACAGCAGTGTCCAAATGACGTGGGTGGGTTTAACTGAACACTGGCAGTGTGGACACAACCAGTAAGTTTGTCCTAATTCTGTCTTCAATATACTAAATTGATTCCATTTTGCCTGTTTCACGTTATAAAGCATGTTCACAGCTCTGAAATCTGGATACCTTTTTTAGATGCCTCAGTAACGGAGCCCATCCTGCTGCATTTCTCACTGATTCCCTATGTACAGGTAACAATCCCCTGTTTGGTGGCCATCTGCTCATACAAGGGGGGAAGACTTAAGAGGATGAAGGCTTACCAAAGTGCCTTGTCCATTATTAAAAATGCAAAAAAATGAGGGGAGCAGGAAGGGGGGGAGATAGTTGTGTATATCCTTTGACTTAAAATGAAGGCATTTTTCAAAGAAGATCAATATTTCCGTGAAATTTTTCTTCTCTTCGAAAACTTAATTGGTCTTGAATGCCTTGATGGTAAGTCTTCAGTCAGCTCCAATTATTGGTCAAATGGCTGAAAGCCAAGAATTATTTGCTACCAAAGTGTTACTTAGGCTATAGCACACAATCAAGGGCATTATCCCAATTATACAGTGTTTCTTTTCAAAGAAGTGTATGCCATTTAAATCCATAAATAATGTACTTTACCATCTTAGTGTTAGAATGGGGTGGTGGGGGCAGGGGAAGTAACTGCAGACTTCTGATAAATTGCATTGGGGAGGTTTTCAGAGATCTCATCAGGGAGGCAGGCATGTGACTCCTCCCAGAAGGCAGATGACAAACAGATATTGTTTGAGCCTAAGAATACCTGATGCTCTGTGACCTCTGGCTCGCTGTCTTCTGCCATGCTGTGCTGAGGACAGCCATTGCCACGTGGTATTTCACGCAGTATGGAACAAAACTGGGACTGGCTCTTGGCTTTTCAACTCTGGAATTCGATGGCAAGGTCTAAGAGGAGAAAAGGGATAATGCTTCATAGTACGAAACACTGAACAAGAGTTCAGTTGCAAAAGTTGTATCATACTGTCTTTATTGAGTGCTCTGGTCAGTGACAGTAACATACTGGCATAACCGAGCTCCTAACTGGAATCATTATCTTATCTCCAGTAGAGTCACGATGCATGCGTTTGTGTAACTGAGAATGGGGGACCGTGCAAATTTCAAAAAAAGAAAAATTTCAGACTTTCAGAGCAGGCCTAAGTCCACTGACAATGTTACCATGTGCCTGACAGCACATTAGTTCAGGCTCATCTAAAGTTTAGCCATTATTTGGAAACACAGACTCAGTGCTACTCTGATTTACCATATTATGCCAGCTGGTTGCCCATGTAACAGACAGCTCTATGTATACTGCATTCATAGGCTGCGTTACTACCTATTTCACAGTAAAATATTCATAGAGTATCCCTGAATAATTTCAGAAGTCATTCATTATTGATTCAGGTCGTGGTTCACAGTCTGTACTTACACTTCACTTGATGCACAGCTGGAAAACTTAAGCTTTGCAGTGCTAGAGACAGGGGAATTGTAGGTGCCACAGACACGGGCAGGCATGGCTGACAAATGCTGTTAGGGGCAGCATAGCTCTGTCCTTGCTCTTGTCCTGTGCTCTTCCCTCAGCATCCACAGCCCCAGCCCAATCCTCTCCGTATGGCCAGGCATGAGACCAAACCTCACAAAATACTGAAGTCTTGTAAGATCAGGAAAGTCCTAAAAGAAGAAAGTCCTAAAAGAAAAGGAATGGATATGAAGGTTGCAAATTTCCAATCTGTAGAGCATGGTGGTGCAAAAACTTGTCAAGTTTCTTGAGATTCCTGTTCAGATCACTGTGAATGGTGCAGCAGGGTGGTAGTACCAAATTTCTCCCTGTCCACCCTGTAGATACTGGGAGCTTTCTCTTCTACTTGCCTTGCTGCAGTCAAGATGCATCCCCCAAACTCAGGAGCTCTCCATACACAACTTTCTCTCCACTCCTGATATTACGCTCCTCACCTCCTCCATGGCCAGGTGCCCTCTGCTCTTCATATCTTCACACAAAACCATGGCTTGTGAGTTAGTTTCGCCCAGAATGACGTGCATCTTCTGCACTATGGTCTCCCTTAGGACTGAGGCATTTTTGGGATGAGCTTTATGTGTGTTGTTCCCACTGAGAAAAAAATAAATAAAGATTAATGCTCACAAGCTTGGAAGAGAAGGAAAACAGCCTGTGGAAAGAAATGTGAACCCGTAATATGTTGGTTTTATCTATTGTCCAGTGGCACGGTTATCTTTCCTTGTATTAAAATAGCTTGTAGTACCATTGCTCTCACCCTAAATAAACTAATGCTGTAAACAAAACATAACACGCTCTGTAGGAAAAGAGGATTTTCTACACAGCTGCCTATTTGCAACCTGGTAGAAACTTAGTAGGAGAATAAAACTTGTATCCAAATTTGTCTGATATTGAGAAATGGGTTGGGAAAGAGACAAGCAAATGGGTTGGGAGAAAGACGAAAGCATTGAGCCTGGCAGCCACATGCAAAGAGCACAGATGCACAAGATTCATTGCCTTCAGAAATGCTAAACTCCCATCCCTCAAAATCTTTGTCAGAATTTTTTTGCTGGGAGGGGAGTGATGACTATTTCTAATTTTTCAAAAGTAAATCTTTAAAGGCTTTTCTTTCTTTTTATTTCTTCTCAAATATTTCCAAGTTATAGTAAGATGACTAAGTACAATGAAATCTACTGTAAACCCTGTAACAGTCAGTGTTCATGATGTCAGAATTTGGCCTCCAGATCAAATTCAAAGCTATTGTCCCATGTTATGTGCTCCGACTAACTCCATTTAAAAAGAGCTCATCTACAAACTAATGAAAAATTAGATTAAGCTAAACAAATTACTGCTTTTCCAGTACCTGCTCGACGCATCGTGTGCTGCAGGGGTGATACGGTGGCACTGTTCACAAGACCACAAGTCACGGGAAGACTTGTAAGTGCAAGTTGTTTATTGGCTGGAAATCATTTAACAAGAACGAATGGTGCTTTTGTCAGCCTAGAACTGAATTTATCACCCTCGCTCTTTGTGCCACCCAGTACATTGCCTATCTTTACCCACAAACTCCAGGAGCAATTACCTTTTAAATTGTTCCAATATTGATTGAAACATTGGGTCAGAGAAAACAGTGAAAGGTATTTTCTGCCTCTGTTTCAGCTGAATAAAGAGTATCTTAGAGGAATTAAAAATTGTTTTCAAGTTCCCCAGGTTTACCCTGTAGGAATATTAATTATATCTTACTTTAGTGCATCGAAAAAATGGACCTCTGTACAAGGTTCTGCAAACACTACCCAACCACAACAGCTTGTATTAAAACAGGTTTCCTGTTTTAGGAATAGGTACACCTATTCCTTTAAAGGAAAACAAAACATTGTCAATGATTTCTCTTCAGAAATACATATTTTCCTCTCATAGATAAACAAGAGAACAAATTAACTTCAGCTGAGATATCTGAAACGCTAATCTTCCGGAGAGGTGATCATTCCTTAGACCGCAGATCATCCGCACTGTGATTATCTGTCAGCATTTGTCTTATGGTAGCAGTCAAAAGCCTCAAGTGAGATGAAAAACTAAGGTCTGTGGTGACACTCTGTAAGAGACTGACGCTGCTCCCAGAGGCTTCTTGGCCAGACAGAAATGGGTAAAAGATGTGAAAACAACTGGCCTTTCCAACCCTGTTTCCCCTAGGCCATGTGTACCTACCCTGACAGTTACCTCCACAAGCAGTTGTGCTGATAATCAAACACTCAGCTGTGCATCAGATAACATTTCTTTTAATTTGGGAAGACCCTGTTTTCCAGTTTATCAGTGTCTGTTGGCAGGTTTTGTTACCTTACTTTCAAGGCAGCTCCGGAGGATTTCCCGGCTAGGAGGCTCGTATCCCTGTACAGCTTTTCCTGATGTGCTCAGGAAATGTATCACCTTCTTTATCTTGCTTACTTCATAGAGATTCTAGCAGCCTGGGATAATCTTCCTGAATTATTGTATGTTTTTTAAGCATTACAGTGTTGTGATGTTTCATGATTACAAAGAAACTAGGGATTTGGAAACCTGGGCTTCCCTGGCAGCCAGGAAACCAGGGCTTCCATGCACATGGGGCTGGTGGGGCCCTACGGAGCTTCACGGGGCCCCCGTGCACACGACCGGGTGGGCCAAGAAACTCTTCAATGTGTTGTCAGCCTAGCTAAGCAGAATTTAAAGCCAGGTTTTGAGGCTTTTGAGAATTTGAGCTGCAAATGGTAAGAGATACACTCTCTGTTATCAGCAGCAGAGGAGAGAGCTGTATATTTAAACATATATTCATATTACGAATATTTGAACATTTTGACTTTTAACATCTTAAAAATAAAATTGCCAAGTTTAGGAATTCCTTGTTTAATGAAACAATCCCTCTTCCAAAACTGAAAACTGCAGCCTGCATCTCTGACTTTGTTATTTTTTCATTTGAGTAGTCCCACGGATTTAAAAAATTAGGCCTTTATCAAACATTGGTCTGCTCAGGGACTTTAATCAGCTTTTAAGCATGAACACCTGAACTAATGTTTTCCAGAATCACATGGGATGTCCGCTGGGGCCCTCTATTTTGCAGATGCAAATATCTTGTTGCCGGGTAGGAACGGGAGCTACTTGTTTGGATTTTCAGCACACCGGAAAAAATATGTAAGACTTAGCTAAGTAGGTGTGAGCAAGAGAAACAGCAGTGATTGATAATGATTGAGAAGGGTCCCGCATTTAAATGCCTCGCACAGTGTGTACTCCAGCAGTGGTGGTGGTGGGTGGATGGGGATTGTTCGCTTCCTTTTTACCTCTGCTTATGGGCCATTCGGTACCTGCTTGAAGTTACACAGCCCAAGGAAAACCAGTGTTTCTCCTTTCACTGAGAATGTGCTATACTACGCTGTGAGCAAGGGCGTGAGTTTACCTTGGGTGTCAAAGAAACATCTGTCATTGAGCAAAAGGTGACTTTCATTACACAGAAGGCACAACACAAATGGTACCCACGTGTTTCAGAAGAAATCACGGTCCTGAGAGTCAACCACTTGAATTGTAAATGGGGTCTTACTACATAGGTGCTGTGCTAAGTGCTCTCTTGTGTTACAAGTGGAAGAGCAGAGATACAAAATGAGCCATTGCTACAGCTCCGGTGTTCATTATCACAATGCAGCTTGTACAAGATGAATAAGCATTCTTAGCATATTTCACCAGAATCCAAAAGAGAATAGCTTGATTTATCAATTGTTAACCCTGAAATGGATTATGAACCCTCACATGGTCACTTACTGTGTCTAACTTCTGAACTATCTCTTAATCACATGCAGATCTAGCTGTGTAGAGAGGCTTACGCTGCCTGTAAATTGCATGCTAAACTATCCAAACGTGCCCATAGCATCACATTTGTTATTTTCAACAGAATTTGAAAAGAATACCTGTGGGAAAGGTGTAGATTGGGGTAGGCTGTGCACATGTTGGAGTGCATGCTGGAATCAGCTGCAACCACCTACTGAAAGAGTGTCACTGTAGTAACCCTGTGGTCAATGCTAAGAGCCATTTCCAAGATGCAGTGTGACAAGGAAGAAAATCTTGCACATACTTAGCACATACGAGAGCAGCGAGTCTATTAGCAGCAGACGCTAGAAGCGGAAAACTCCTGTGAGACATCGTGATGTCTCTGCACTGGTCCTAGTGGGACTAAAGAGCTCTCAAAGACTTCGTAAATGTACTCAGCCTTCCAAACGTCCCCTGAACACAAGGACCAGACTCTGCTCCAGCCCTGCAGCTGCATCGAGCTCACTGCTGAGTGAGATGGACCCAGCACGGCCTCCTGTCTCATTCTGTGAGTCGGGTGAGAACCTTATGCATGGTGCCAATGGTGCCACATCCTTTTTTTCCACTCCTGGCCTCTCCAGGGTTTAACCATGTCTGGCCAGCCTGAGATGTGACCCCATCCTGGGGTGTTGCACCGCAGAGCAGGAGAGACATTAAATGAGGCCATTTAAACTCATCCTGAAGATGGTTTGCTGCCACAGCAGCTCCAAAGTAGCCCCCAGATGGTAAGAACTTGGAGATGCCAGGTGCCTTTACTACAAAAACCTTATTTGCACTGATTTTGGTCCTTTCAGGTTCTTATTAATGGCAGAAAGCCATTAATGTGGATTTAAGCAAAAGCTGAGGATGGTATTTTTCTCTTCCAGCATGAATGTGACTTTTGAAATGGTAATCACTAATGTAAACTGTTTTATTTGCCTACTGCTGGAAGGCAAAATCAATACGAAGAAATAACAAGGCAGCTGGGACCAGATGAGAAAGCAGTTTAAGAAAAGAAAACAAAATAGTAAAGATATAATGAAAAGGCATAAATCTAAACTGTGTTTGAGGATTCTTTTTCCCCAAAAAGAAATAACTGGACATTGGAGAGAAGAATGCTCAAAGCGTTTTTATTGAGTAGACAATGTGAACTTCTGACCGGATTTGGAATGATGTATCTTCAATTAGGTTTTATAAATGTTTCAAAGTCAGTTAATTCTGTTTATTATTGCTTTGACTTTGGTTAGAAAGGACAGTGAAGTACAAAGAATCTGACTAAAGTTCGTTCTCATGAGATAACCAACTTACTCTTCAGTGCCAAAATTATATGCAGTGTTCAAAATACATCAGTGTACACCTAGACATGTTTTGTTAATGTATATTAGTAAATCATCTTTTGCTACATACTTTTTTAGACAGAGCTAGATCGCTTGCTTGCACAAACTTGATTCAACTGCTGTGGAAATCTTGTCTGTATACAGATACAGTCTGTATTCTTAAAATAAATACATCCTTTTTAAAAAAGATTTTGAATACACATGGCAAACTTCTGAACTTTGTGGGTCAGCCCTTGATTGTCAAAAGAAAAAAGTCCCTTTCTGTGTTTTCAAAATTGGAACTACAAAAATGGCTAGGTGCAGGCAATATTACCACTTATTTTAATGACATTACTTGATGGAAAGGAAGTCTTACCTCATAGCATGATGATTTTCTGATCTAGCTCTTTGCACAGTTCCAGGAAAGCCTACTGTATTTGCAAGGATATAAACAGAAACCAGAGCTCAGCTTCATATCACTAAGTTCTCTCTGAAACTCTTCTTGATCCCTTTCCTTCAGCAGGATCCACATAAATTAATTGATCATTGGGTTATTTCTTATCTGAAAAGCTGCTTGCCTGTGAGAACTGATATATCATTTTGTTACTCCATAGTGATCTGACTAGAGGATCAGACATCGCTCATTCATTTATATTTAATTAGAAATAACCATTAGCAAGTTAGATGCTTTGAAAAACTGCATATTTCCTGCTTGTATTTATTTTCCCTTATTATTGCTTTCCTGTAATATTTTATTAACCAGGAGAGATATGCTAGTTGATTGTGAGGTTGTAAATGTAAATAGATGATCAGAGTTGATGTCTGCTTTTGATACATTGTAGTAACAGAGGCTTCTGATAACCGAGGAACACTATATAGCAATATATTTTTTCTACATATTTACTCATACTGAATTACACTGTTTTGCCTAGGTAATTCAGATAGCCTTAATAACCTTAATAACTATCCTGAAATAAAACTTTCTACTGAATGCCAATTAAAGTGTCAAAATTTCAGTCTAGGCAGCTTACCCAAACCATTTTTTGTTCTCTGAAAAGTTCATTAAAACACTGAAGTCAGTTCTCATAAATTTTAGAATAGTGATTTTTTATTTCAGTAAATGCTAAACACCACAAAGAGAAAAACTGTTGCTAGCAGTAACTTTAAATCAGACTGTATTGGGTATCCTTCAAAAAAAAAAAAAATTTTGCATTCATTGTAAAATAGTGTGATAATGAATTGCATTAATTGTTAATGTTCACTTTCAGCATGTCTTGCAGAATGCATTCTAAAACCTTCCCCACAGGACAACTAATAGGCGTTATGCACTAAGAGAAAGAAGAGAAATGCAATGAGATACAGAATAATTATGTGTTTGTAATGGCTGAAACCCCATTACTTACTTATGAGAGTGATTTTGTTCATGTGCTCAAGCTCTTTCAGTTCAATGAGGAAAAACACTGACGGGTTTACATGATGCCAGATGAGCTGCCCAATCTACATCAGCAGGACTGACTTCAGCAGCATTTTACAGAACCAATAGCAGGACCTAAATAATTTAAGAAGTATCAGTGTGTTGTGTCAGGTAGCCTATTAGCCATTTTAAAAACTGCAATAAAGTATTTATCAAAAAGCTATGAGATGAGACAAAACAGTAATTAAAATACGCACTCCCAAATGATATATACAGTATGGAAAGTTTAAATTATAAGTAGTACTCATTTACATTCGTGACATATTTTATACTAGATAGTGTTCTGAGGGGGCTAGCATTGCTGTTCTTTGTCCCATCGCTTTACCCTGTGGTCTTCACAAAATGATAAGTAAATTCCAAGTAGAAAGAAACTTTGTCCCATCAGAGTACTTTCTAGTTAAGTGTTCAGCAGCTGAGGCATTTACTGCTCTAGACATGTCCATTTAGGGCTAGTCCTGCCACAAAGACTGAGTAAAAGCAATTAAGGTGGAGCAAGATGTGATTTCATGGTTAAGTCATAGAATTAGGATTCAGATTCTAGGAGATGTTATTGTAGCTTCCTATGCTTTGACTTCTCAATTGAAGAGCTGGAAGGCCTCGAGGGCCTTTCTCCTGCTGGTTTATGCTCACAGACCATATTGATAACTATTTCCAGGACAAGATGAAATAGTTCTTTCCCTTATAAACCTGCTTGGAAGTTCTGGTATTCAGTAAATCAAAATCAATAAAATTATGAGTGTAGTCTCCTTTTGATAGAATGATAAAATGTCAAATTTCAAAGGCAAGGTAGGTACATTTTAAATAACTTCTTTGAACAAACAGTGAACACTATTGCTGCAATATGTACCATAATCAGATTTCAGATAGGTAGCAACTAACTAAACATCATAAATGTCTTCAGTGAAGCTGTGAGCAATGCTGAAGTACAGTTACATTAGCAAAAAGAAGATGTGGAAGATCCCTAAGAACTGCAGATGTTCATTTCTTTCGAGATCTGACTCAGGTGCAGCTTAGGAACAAACAATCCAAATTCCCCCAAATCCTGCTCTTTTTTCACGTATCAACAGCAATGTCTCATCTTGCCAAAACAGAAATTTCTACTGTGTGAAGCTAGACATGCATAACATAGAAATTACTTTGCTATTCAGAAAGAACGCAAACACTGCAAGAGAGGATTTGAGCTGATCATTATTCAGATACGATCCTGGTAGAAATCAGCTTGTTTTCCACTTTGACTGAATGCTGTGGAAGCTTCATATGCCAAATGTCTCCTACAGTTACAGTCTGAATGCCTGCATGTGCAGTGAGAGAACTGGTGCTAATTTCTGGGTCTTACAAATACCTTTCAGCTGCCATCCAAACAGAGACTTTACTGCTCTTGGTAAATTTGGGGGTTTCTTCCAGAGTGCAAGTGATGATCTGTTCTTAAAACTTAGACGATCCAGTAACTCAGCCAAGAGGCAGGAAATTGGTGGGTAAATGATCCTATTCTGTTTTGAAAAACAGCAAAAGAAAAGGAGTCAGCTGCCATTTTCTTCATCTCCAGCATCATGATGAGCACCCTGCCTGCAAAATGATAGTGCTTCTTTTTATAAATTAATTTAAAAAAAAAAAAAAAACAAAGCTTAATAAGGATTCATATATTTTACAAGGGAAACAGCGTTAATGGAAGAAATTTTTGGTGCAATGAGTCTTTGCTTCTCTCACACAGAGAGAAATGGATTGAGGGCAATCTCACTGAATGACCTCAAGCATGAGAAAACTACAATTTCGTTTGCAATCTTGCACAAGGAATGAGGCTAGAGCTAATTAGTACTCCAACTTGTACGTTCCCCCGAGATGCTCTCTACACAGGTCATTGGTATACTCATGCATCTTTTCCGTGGGGAAAAGAAAATAAACAGCCTTCAAGGGCTGTTAATTATGTAGCTTACACAAGCTACACATTTTCTTTTAAGCTGGAAAACAAAATGATCCCATTTTGTCATCCAGAGGTAGTCACACTGCTTTTTGTTGTTTACTCTCTTGGATGCTTATTAACATGTGTCTGCGTAAATGTTTCTGTATATGTATATCTAGCATAGTACACTACTAATGAATGTTAGATTCCAAGAAAATGTGGATTCTTATAAAAGGGGATGGAGGCTAAAAGGCAGGAGGTGAAAAAAAAACACATCAGGCAACATGAATCTGAACTGACCACATGAAGACCGGGTTATTTTCACAAATCACTGCTCTCTAACAGAACAGGACAGTAAGGAGTTTGCAGGAATGTCACAAGAGTGAACAGATAGCACAACGGCAGATGCACTGAGGAGCTGTGGTCAGCATCCTTGGAGCAAGTGACCTTTCTACCCTTCATCAGCCGGAATCCAAGGAAACTTCTTCCTGTAGATAAATATGTCACCTACAGAGATAAAAAAAATAGTCTATTCCTTGCCACAGCTGCAAAGTTTGCACTGCCATTCCTGTGTTCATCTGAAGGGACGGACTTGCAGAATGCTATATATATGTTGAAGAAGGTCTTGGCTTTTCATGAAATAGAGAATTCAGAGGCAGATTTATGAGGATAAGAGAGAGAAACAGAAATTTCCTTTATGGAGGCTGCAGTCTCCCCACCGCATTAGCAGAACCATTAACTAGGTCATGTAATCTCCAAGTCACCTCATGCAGAACCAGATTCATGTTCTGGAATGCTATTTCTTAAGCCAAATCCCTTTCAGTTCTTCTTTGCTAGCTGCCTGTACGACTCAGGTTGGGTTTTATTTCCGAAGGGGATTTACCAACCTTTGCATGATATCTTGAAATATTTAAAATGTTATTTTTTTAGGAAAGAAATTTGTTCACAAGGAGGTTGAAAAGGGCATGGGAAGTAGGACTTGGCCACCTAAAGCTCAGCAGCACACTGATCTTCAGGCCAAAATATTTTTGCATCTAGCATCATTGAGAGCTAGAAGGGCAGAAATGCATCTGGATACATTTCTCCCAAAGCGTGATAGGTTTGAAAACACATATGTGTATGCAAGTTTGTGGGTGTACATATACACTAAATACAACTTATAAAGAAGCTCCAAGCCATCTTTTTCTAAGAAAAAACACTGCAGCCCTAGAAAAACATCCTGTCCTCCATTCAGCCATGTTACATCAAAACAAACAAACTAAAAAAATAAAATAAGAATCACAAAACATGGAAGAACCACTGCTCCAAAATTGAATGCCTCAATGGTTGTGGTATCTTCCAAGATGGGTAAGAGGCTCTCTAGAAAATTTTGAATATACTGATTTAAATTGCTTGGGAACACCTCCAGCCCCTCCAGAAATGCTAGTACTTGTTTTAACATTTTTGATAACTTTTACTGGTGGCCTAATATAACTGAGGAGAAACTCAATCAAGAGTTTACTGGAGGATAAGAAGAGTGTCTCAGAATACTTCACCTGATCTCCGTTATATGCCAGCTATGGCTCTTTGTAGCAGATAAAGCAATTTGTTCTTTTTTTTTCGGCCTTATTTGCTCCTGTGCTCAAAGCATTCACAGCCTGGTTCTTCTGAGGATATCAGTAAGGCTTTGCCAGCTGACACCACCTGAGGACAGAAGCAGAACAAAATATGAAGCATATTCATCATAGTGCAGGACAGAGTGGTGGCTAAGGAAATGGTTTAGTTCTGCCCATGAGAATGACTCCCAAAGGAGGTAAAGCTGCAACTCTGGGATGGGTCTGTTCTGCATGGCATGCAAGCAATATGGACTTTATCCATCTAACCTCTCTCCCTGGATGACTCAGTCACGCTGTCCCAAGGGATTGTTCTCCAAAAGGACCCACAAGGGAACTCTAGTTTGACTGCCAGGTCCTAACGGGATTAGGTCTTCAGCCCCTAAACTCAGAATTTGCAGCAGGGAATTCACTTGGAAATACGAAATTGCAATTTTGTTTTCTTTCTCAATACGAAAAACATGAATTCCAACTGGCTTTCATCCTTCTCCCTCCTTAGGTGGCTGCAGAGACGGAAAATGCTCTGCCTTAGAAACAACGTCTTTCAACAGATCGGGCAATACTGCCAAGCAATTACAGAAAAAGAGCCCTTGGCAGAAATGAGAGCACAGAGCTGCCCTGTTAGCAAGGCAGACTCCTGGGCTCTGCCTTTGATGCCTCTTGACACACGTTTCTGCCAGGGCTCAGCCAAGGCAGCTATGAAATTATCACCGAAACATCCCTCACACAGTTCATCTGGCACCGGCAGATTTATTGGAGCCTGTTTATTTCACAGAGAAGGAAAATAACATGTAGGCTTTGGGGGAAAGATAGTCTTTTTCTGTGAGAAGAGGGAGGAAAAGGAGTGCCTGGGTTCAGCAAGGGGGAATGGCAAAACCAAGTGCAGCCAAAGACTCAAGTAGAAATACAGTGGAGGGGAATATGCTGAGGGGAAGATGATGATAAGAACAAGGTATTTTCACGTTGCGGATTTATCTATACATACATATATAAAAGCTTTTACTAAAGTCTCTTTTTCAGCACTGTTTTATTTCCTTCCAGTGTTTTGCAGTGCATTTAAATATACTTGGAAAAGGCAGCCAAAGGGTGCCACATGTTCCAGGGCTGAAACACGGATTAAAGCAAAGAAAATCCAACTCACTGAATGGCCACGGTTGCAGAGGCTGTTTTCTTATGATCACTAGCCTTCAATGAGTTTCAACATTCATTCTCAGCTATAACCTCTTCTGCATATGTTGATCAAAAAAGCACTATGTGTTGCTTTTAGAGGACCTGCGGAGGAGCTTGCAGGCTCCATTGAAGTCATTTGGAAGCCCAAGCAGTCAGCATCCTTTGAAAAGTCTTCGGTGCTTGTATTGGGAAGAGAGTTTCCTGAGTGCAGAAAGCTCATAAAAAAGATTTCTGGAGAACCTTTTGTCAGGCATGTTGTGAACCAAGTGATTTAAGTTTTACGTTGGAGAGATCTTTCTCTCAAAGTTAACACATCTGGATGAACTGCATTACCCTGAATTTTGTTCAGTTGTGTGTTGTTTAATCTTCAACATGAGTTGAAAAAATGTGTTGCATAAAAGTTACTAGGCTCATAAGGTATGCACTGTTCTCTTCATTATAAAATTTGCCAGTCTTTGCTTAAGTACCTGAAATGAGATTACTGAGAACTTCTCCCGTGAAAAAAAGGCAAATAGCTTCTCAGCATAAGTGAGTGTTGGAGAGTTCCCCAGATGGAGGGAGACCCTGAGGAGAGGGGTGCTAAAGCAATTACATCAGGACAGGCAGGAATAGGAAGATAAATGTGCCGTTGCTTTAGAATAAGACTTACTGTGAAATACAGTTCGCTTCTTAACATAAGAACAGCCGTATACTGCTGCAAATCCATGGTTTAAAATGAATATTGCCAGTTTTCTCCGGTGACTGGCAGATGTAAGCAACTGAAAGAGCCTCCCAAAAAATATTTTTTAGTGCCACAAAATATGCTGACAGAAATGCAAATAGTTATTCCGTGGACAGTGGTTCCTGTAAACACAGGGAAAAGTGAACGTTAAGAGAGAAAAACAACAGTGATGCCTTTTGCTAAATCCTACCCTCTAAGTTGGTTTCAGCAGACTGTTGTACCTGAGGAAGGCTAATAAACCTTATCAAGAACAGACTGCGGCTGTACTTCAAATGGATCCCCATGTTTCTCAGCAGTTATTAGCCACTGATGTTCTACTAATTTCTAAGAATTTGTCTGCCTAGGAGATGTGAGACTGAAAATGACTCCTGGATTATTCATGCGTCTGACTGAATGATCCCCTGCCTTTGCAGGCACGGAAGATAAAACATGAGAGCTCTAAGATGGAAAATTGCTGATGGATAAATGTAAGATATGAAGAAAAAGGTGAACTTTCATTTTAAATAATGAGGCCTTTTATGGACCCTTTCTTTGAGCAAGAAGCTATGACACACTGGACTAAAACAAGTTAATTGGGCTTGAAAGTAGCCTTAAGCCTTAATTCCTGCCATAAGGTGTTAATAAATATCCTAAAAAGGCCTGTGGAGATGACCATGTATGAGGAAGGGAGGGAGAGCAGCTCAAGGGTGTATTTTTGTGAATTATGCAAGATTTTTCTGTGCATAGGTGTCTGACAACTCTGGCAATCTGGTTGATTGAACCTTTTAAACCTGTATAGTTAAACTCGGTGATTTAGCATCTAAATCCTCTCAAACATGGATAAATCTTTGCTGAAATCAATAGGCACTTTGTCTTAATAAATAGAAACAGCCTGTCCTGGTGCTCCTCTGCAATTCTTCTTTGTTCTTCCCTCCGTAAAAACAAAACAAAACAGAAAACAAACAAACAAACAAAAAAACCTTCTCTGTATTTCTATGTAGTTAGTGTAAACAAACTGATTTTTTTCTTTTTTCTTTTTTTTTTTTAATGGCAAATCCTTGCAGAGCTAATTCCTGTAGAACTTCTCATAATTTAGTCAAGAATACACAAGAAAAGATTTCTGCTAAAAATTGCCACTTTTGAGAAACAATAGATCACAGACACTGATCATTTCCATTTCAAGTAGCAGAGAGATAATCCAATGTTTCCTATGGTTTAACTAATTGCCAAAGAAAGAAAATGCTAATGTACTACATTATTCCCTGTCCTTTAGATCCTCAGGCTTAGCTTTTATCAAAGCAGCAGCTTCCAAGACTTTCATTATTTTTTCGCTTTTACATTAGGAAAGCATTTAATATCTGTATCTGTGGAAGAAGACCCTATGGCACAGAGTAAAGTGACGTCTCTCCTCCTGAGAGATTTATTAAATACAGAAATGGCCCTGTGGGTACAGACAGGCGAACTCAAAATAACGGGATGTAGCAGACGGCAGACACAAAAAGGGCCTTTGATGCCCCTTTTTCACCACTTGGGAACTGAATTTCCCAAAGCTGTATTTTTAAGCCCTATGATGGTTTCGTGCTTCCTTTGCAAAGATTGCTTTAATGTATTTCAATAAAAAGGCAGGTTTTAGTTCTTTCCTTTTGCACCTGCTTATTAAAATATGAAAGGGGTTCTTCTTATTAAAATATGAAAGGGGGGTCTGCAAGTGCTTTGAAAAACCCCCAGCTTACTCGTTGCAGGCAGCGAAATTGTAGCCAGACTGTTTTAAGGTGTTACTTTCCAATCATATAAACAAACCATTTCCTGTGGGACTCCTTTTGCAAGTGCAGTTGTTTCAGCTGTTACAGTCCCTGTCATCCATACAAGGTGGATCTGTGTAATCCACGTTACGTGTCCTAAATGGGGGCAAGAATTTTGCTAACAATAGAGAAGTGAAAGCTTCAAAGCAGCCATTAGTGATAAATATGCCAGCAATAAAAAAATACCAGCTGGCTGGTGCTCCCTGGAGGCAAAACTTTTATTAAAATTAAAAGGTATTTCTATTAGGTGGCCTTTAATTTGACAGTAGATGAAAGTGATATTTGAATTTATTTTCCAGAAAATAATTGCACTGGCATTTAATTTCTGCGTCATCTCCTAAATCTCTCCAGCATTTTACTACTCTTCTCAGGCAGGTTCTACATGTCCCAAATGAAATGGCATTTTGCCCTTATACAGTCACTTAGTGGCAGTTACTGAGCAAGAATAATTGCGTGTAGTGAGGGCCAAGCACAGGAAGGAAGGAATAGAGCAAACAGGGCTTGAGGGCTTGCAGTGTGTTGCACTCCCTGCCTGTGTCTGGGAACTCTTTCCCACACACTTTTCCCAGCAAGACAAACAAACAAACAAACAGAAGAAAGAAAGAAAGAAAGAAAGAAAGAAAGAAAGAAAGAAAGAAAGAAAGAAAGAAAGAAAGAAAGAAAGAAAGAAAGAAAGAAAGAAAGAAAG
>VZSV01000125.1:2366733-2399995 GCA_013398735.1 Nothocercus julius | reverse complement strand
AAAGAAAGAAAGAAAGAAAGAAAGAAAGAAAGAAAGAAAGAAAGAAAGAAAGAAAGAAAGAAAGAAAGAAAGAAAGAAAGAAAGAAAGAAAAGCATCTTTCTTCAAAGCCAATGCCTGGGGAGGTTTGTGTGCATATATATATTTATATATATATATATATATATATGGTATATAAGGTGTGTATCTTTATATACACACATACATACACATACACTATAGGTGTGTATATATATCTACCTATATATGTGAATATGTGAATATATATAGGTGTGTGTATGTGTGTGTGTATATATATATATGTATCAGACACAAAAAGATTAATTATCACAGTTTCAGTATGAGTATTAAAAAAAATCTATTCTGCTACATAAACTATATTAAACCTATGCTGCTGTATGAGCTGATGATGAGCAATACCAGCAACTGAGGATCTAAGCACACCTGGTAATATGCAACATTACAATAACTCCTTGGGCAACAATAGAACTGCACAGATTTTTTTTTCTGGGAGACAGTTTCTTGTAGTTCAGTATTTTGCCATTCCTATATCAACGCATTTCTCCTCTAATTGCCCAAAAGAGTTTTAAGAAATGAAAATTGTTTTGAAACACTTTGCAGTCAGTAGGGAACTTTCTTTCAGGTTCAATGTATTTTGATTCAGGCTTCAGATGGCTTATGCAGAAACGCTAGTAGCATATTAGAGTACTTCCATTCCATTTGTAATCTTCAATTGGGTTACACTTCAGAAATCATTTGGTGCTTGCGATCAAGAATGGACATTCAGAACGGCTCAGCTGTTGTTTAACCTTTTTATGCTTAGGAATGTTCGGGGGAAAAACACTGATGTCCTGATACTGTTAGGTGTATAAATACCCTTATAGTTCTGTTCAGTAAAGTCATAAGCACTGTCTACTCTAAGGCACTTAAATCATTTTGGAAACCAGTACAAATGCACTTTAGAACCTTTACCCTTAAGACTCAATGAAAGTTACTGGAATTCTTGCTCATAAATGATTTTTGAAATATGCAAGACTTAGTCTTGAAAAAATAGTGTTCCTCTATTTTCAATAGTTCCACTCCTTGTTACCAATTGCACATTTTAATCTGTACTTCTGAAGTCAATTTATGAAGATTTGTGTGTGTGTGTGTGTGCTTTTCTGCACAAGAAACCCAGGTATATCGGATTTTGCATTTTTTTCTGATGCTACTAGGAAGCAAGAAGCACATACTTCTCACATCTAGCAAGGAAAATGGAGATATCTGCAAGTCTTAGGGTTATCCTGGTAGATGAGCCTCCTGGAAATTTTCATAGGTAATAACAATGTGAGCACATTTGATAGCAATGGGCTTTTATCATCTCGCCAAGCGTATCCTGACTTCTGCTTACCAAAAGTGTTAAATATCACTGTTTTTACAGTTTCTATGTGACACATTTAGCTGCAACGGGCTTAGGGCTATTCTCCGTAGTGCAGATGTGAAGATTTAGATGTGTGTGATGTTTACAAATCTAAAGGATCCAGGGATCTCCACAGCTTGGACAGCACTTGCTAAATTCCTCATGCCAACAAATGCACGAGGACTGGGAAAGGACAAAAACCCATGGGGATGCAAGGAAGGAAATGGAGAAAATTATCTGAAAGTCCTCCATTCCCATTTTCCCTGCTCCTGATGCAAACGTTCTGCAAAGAAATAACAGTGGAAAATATTCTCATCTCATAGGTGATGGGGAAAGCCACTGTGCTGATTTACACAGTAACTGTTCATTCTGCTCATCGTCCTTATCATATTCTTACCAATTCATCTATAAGTGCTGTGCACTATGCAGTGAGTTATTAGTTCTCTGCTGTGAAATGAGAAGAGTGGAAGAATGAATTTAATTCTGCACAAGCCAGTTAGTTACTCATCTGCTAGGGGATTTTCCCTCCTGACTAGCTTCAGTGCAGCAATTAGCCTGTGTTTGTTGGTTTTCTTCCCTCTTTTTACCAGAATGATAGAAAATTGATCCCTGCGGCTATGCCACAAGGAAGCAAATCCGGAGCAGTGGGGTTTGGTACCTCATCTCTCAGTCTAGCCAGAGACTTTCCATCCTAACACTGAACAGCTCGTTTTCATTGAGTTAGATTGCTCTGCTCCATATGAAGGGCATCTCAGAAGCCATAGATCTTCACAAAATGGAACTGTTACAGGTCTACCTAGTGGTTCTATTAAAGTCAACGCCACATTTTTCAATTGACTTCCTCTATTCAAGACAGACTCCATGCTGAAGACGCCAGCTGAAGTCTGTTGCACACGGTTACATTTGATGCAGCTTCCTATTTAGCTTTATTTGTTTTTCAGGAGGTAGGCACCTGCTCATTATACAGGATTAACAGCCTAAAAATTTAAGACTTTAGCTGCTTTTGGAATCTTATTTCTACAGTTCTTGATAACATTGTTAACTCTTTTTTTTTTTTTTTTTTTTTGAGATGATCTTTGGCTATTTTTCCTCAAAAACTAAACTCCGAGGGAAGATAAATAACGGCTGGAGCAGATGGAGTTAAAAGCAAAATGGCACATTCAGTGTTCGTGCTCATGTGAGCAGAACCTAGTCCACAGTTGCTACCCAATTCCATCCAGGTTGAAGGATTCTGTTCTAACAGTGACATCTAACAGAGGTTCATCACAATCTTTCCACCCCAAAATGCTCCTACTTTTGTTCCTTCTTTTGCTTCTAACAAAATCAGTGGCAGAGAGTACATCAAGGCACCTTCTGTGATACCACAATCATTTTTCTATATTTATGTATTTAATGAGCAAACTGCTTTTTTGGTAGAAATTTGCGTTGCACCTCCTGAGCAGCTGGGGAAAAAAAGGCTCAAGCTGTAGTAGTAGGTTGGCCAAGCCCTTGGGAAATACCTGGTTGCACACAGCAGCTGGGATGCGGTGTCACTTGCTGAAGGACAACAGCGTTAATGGCAAGGCAATTCAATCAACGCCCTCACAACCAACGAAGTCACAGGCGGCAACTCTGCACCAGGGGGAAAGGGATGAGTGAATTAGCCTAAGATGATGGTAATTAACGCTTGGCTGTCAGAGAGGCATTTTACAAGCCCAGCACTTGACAACTCAGTATTACAGATCAAGTCCCAGGGTAATGTGCCTGTCGTTCCTGGAGAAGCACACTGGTGTTCTGCACTGATCAATGTGCTGCAATCTGGAGAGGTCAATAAACCGCTCGCTTTTCATTTTCACAAAGTGTATCCTTCAGGCTGCCATTATGAGAAACTCACTCTGGAGCTCTAACACTGGCTTATTGAGAAAAAGTACCTTAATGCTAGGCTATAAGCAAAATAAATATTCTTATAAAATATAAATGGGAAATCATTTTAGCCTTGGTAAAAGAGCTGAAACAGATTTTGAGCACAGAAACTTCTCTTTCTCAATGGGGTTTTGAGATCTTCCCCACATGTGCACGCGCTCAAGACTGGTTTTATCCTGTTGCTGAAATTATCCATATATAATTTTCTCTTTTGTGACATTACAAATAACAAATTGATTAGGGCTTAACCTTCCATGTCAAAGTGACAGGGGTGCTTTCCCCCAAATTTCAGGAAGGGCACAACTGAGTCTTATTCCTAAGCTCTCAAAACCAAGGTATTGACAGCTGCTGGGCAAAACTCTGCTACGCTGCGGTCTCGGGAAGTTTCAGGGACACAAGTCTGGTTGTCAGAACATACATGGTACATCTGCAATCACACAGCCAGCAGAAATAAGAGCATGATCTTGTGTATTCATTTTACGACCTTTTTCCTAAACCATCGTTTTCTTGGAAGTCACTTATTTGGCCTCAAAACCTGCCCTGACTCTTGGTTGCCTGCATGAACCATATAATTCAGTAAGATTCGCCGCTTATCATCTGTGTGGTTTTAGCGTGTATTCTGTGTTCTAGCTAATTATACTAACCTGATTTTTAATATAGTCTTCAAGAAAAGGCACATTTCTTCAAATTGGAATACAGTATCATCCCGGGCACGGTTTAATGAGGAGGGCTTCGAGCTGTAAGCACGCTCTTGGGCACAGTACAACATGGGACACTGGGTTCAACCCATGTGCCATGGACTTGCAGCACCCCTAGCAGACTACAGCTGCATGCGGCACTGCCTAATTTACTGTCTTCCTCTGCAATATTTCTCTTAGTGTTACCCTACATCTACTCTCAACAAAGTGGAGCTCCTTGCTTGGTAAAAAGTGTTTTTAAAAAAGAGAAGTGGGTGTCCTTTCTCCAAGCGTCACCTCATTGCTCTTGCCTCATTGCTGCCTTCCTTACTTTTATCGTGGAGAAATCTCACCATTTTTAGTCTAACTTCTCATGGGTTCCCATCCTTGAAGGGAGAACCGGATGGAACTCATATTCAGTTATCTCTGGATAAATATATTATTTTCTATATTATAGTTACAAAGCACCAGCACTTGACAAGCTGCTCCTTATTATTAACCAGCAGCTTTTTCTACCAGCTCCAGCACGCTACTTGTTTTCCACCCTCACTGCTGGGAGGAAGTGGCACAGCACAATATCCAATACTTGCAGCACCAAGTGCTGATTTCTGAAGCCACGGATGCAACAAGCGGACGGCTGGATGCAGGACAGATCACCCGTATTTGCTGGCTGCTCCTTTGGGTTGTCCAGCCCTTTACCAGCAGAAGCTCTTTATGGAGAACTGATTTCTCCTGCAAAATGCTGCCCTCCCTCCCGGGTCTGTGTTTCAGTTACAAAATGTATTTGCATCTTGGATAACGGCAAGGACATGAAATACTTGTGTCCCTAACAATAGGCAGAGCAGGAAGATTCCTTTTCAGAAGCTCCTCATTTCCTAAGTATAATGGAATGTAATGCATAGAGGGTATGATACTCCCTTCATACTAGAATTTTTTATTATGGAAAGAATAAATCTGTTATACATGCCCTCTTGCTCTTCTTTTTCCACCTCTCACTTCCAAATAGATAGTGCTAGTTCACATGCACTCAGAGTTAAATACAGTCATAAATACCACATCTCTTTTAAGGGAGTGCCAATGAAGTGAATGCGAATTGAATTCAAAACAGTGACCAGAAAACACTGAATCCTTCTAGGTATTTTTAAGCTTTGTTTTTGTGGAATAAAACTACTCTACCCTTTTCTTGCCTAGACATGGCACAAACCACTGCTGAGCCTGTAGTCTGGAATAGCCGCTCTGTCACAAGGAGCATTCAGAGCTCAGATCATCCCTTCAGCTTTTGAGCAAGCTCCAGATTTATGTAGAGATGCAAAGAACCTGACTCTGCTGTAGCACAGTTCTTGACCTGCAGAGTTACTGTCATTCCATCTCAGCAGCATTTTGACTAGGCACACGCTCTGAAGCCAGGATTACGAGGAAGGGGCTAGGGAGCTACTAAGTCTAGTGGAAACCAAGCCCCAGGGAAACAGATGCTCTCTGCGCAGCCTCCTCCAGGGCAGAGGCAGAGGGCCGTACTGACATTAATGAATGATGTGCAAATCAGGTTCAGCTAAGAGCAGAAATAGCCAGCCCGTGCTTACAAATGCCTCATACAGACATGAACATAGTGCTAAACCTTCAAACACAAACATGATCCTCTACAGAGCCCCCCCACACTGTAATAGGATGAGTGATGACAGAAAAGAAAAAAAAAAAAAAACTGATTCCCAACAATTGACTTGTGTGAAATGACATTTGCTAAGTGGAGATTCAACCCATTTTTGCTGGTGTCAGCCAGACGTGCAACTTGAGAACCGGCTCAGCAAGCTCCTGTGATTTTCTGTGACAATGACGGGGCTCATGTCCGCAAGCGTTAAACTACAGAGCACAAATCCAGCCAGACAGGGACAGTGACATCAGGGTGGAAGGCGAGTAAGGCAGAGCTGGCCCTGCCCAACTCAGAAATAGCCCATTAAGATTTATTTTTCAGTGGCATTGCTCAGGAGACAGCAATGTTACATAGCTTAGACAAGAATAACAAAAGCAGGGTCCATTAATCCTGCAAGTATATAAAGCACTACCCTCCATGCAGCGCTCAAACAGTAAGAAGCAGTGCACAGCATTATTGGGTGAGGTCAAAGCAGTGACACATATTAATTTACTTTGCTGGTAGATGCATAAGCATTAAAGCCTCAAATAGTGGATGCCTTTTATTTCAGACTGCAGGTTTCCAGCTTCTGATTGAAGGCACAATGAGCAAGGAGCCCAAGGAGCCCAACCAATCGACCCTACAGATAGTATTTACACTGGAATGTCTTTGGCAGCTGCACTCAAGCTTTGCTTTGTTGTGGGGTCAATCATCACACATTTCTGCACGTGCATTCCTTTTTATTATTCATTTGTATGTCTAGGTAACAGGTCATATTCCAGTGTTAATAATCCATTCCTCACCATTCTTTGTCTAAAAAGTAAATTGCTGCAAGGCTTCCTCAACTTTTCTTTTTTTTTTTCTTTTTTTTTTCCTAACTAAAATAGAAAAAAAAATCAACTATAAACAAGGTAATTTTAAATACTAAACTCTGGAAAAGGTTAGTTTTTCTAGTACTCTTGCAAGAGTACTGGCTAGCATTTCCACTCCCTGTCCACAAGAAACTCTGGGCTGATAAGTAAATCTAGCCCTGGCTGCTTATCCCAAATTGAAGGCATGTTATTATTAATAGTGCCATATTGAAGAGGAGGCAGACATTACACCAAGCAAGACTTTACATAGAGAGATGGTGAGTGAAAGAAAGGAAGAAAGTGCTTTTCAGAGCTCTTGTCCCCATCGAATAACTGAGGAGAAAAAGGAGGGAAAATATCTCAAAGTCAATCTGAATTCAATGTGCAAATAATACTGGAGATTAGATACAGGCTCAGGAGCCACATGCTGTGAATATGCTGTTTGTTTAGCTGAGCATGGGCTTACATTTATGCTGCAGAGAAATGTAAGACAACAGAGGCCAGGCAGACCAACAAAGCATGGACATTTGTTGTCAGGTTTCTGACTCAGGAATTAGCAGCCCAGATTTTCAGAGGGATTGGGCATCTGGCAGCTCCAGCTGGCTTCTGTCATAGCTATTAGACGTTCAAAATCTTGAAAATAGTTTTCATTGCATCTCTGCATTTAGAAATCAAAGTGTTAGCAGCATTTTTTTAAAAGCTCTCTGACCCAAAGAACACACGGGCAAATACAGATAGCGCATTATTGCTATAAGAACTGGTGTGCTAAAACAGATCGACACCTGCACAGGAGGCAGGTCTGGATATGAGGCCTTCTGGTGCCCTTCCTCCAGGTGCCATTGGAGAAGGCTGCTCCAAGGATCTTTAGCTGCTGCTCTCTGCTGCTGCTCCTCGCGGGAAGCTTTCCATTTTAATGCTCTGCCTCTGGTCCTGGTCCTGCTGCCCTTTTTGTCTGTTTTTGGTGGGTTTAGACTTCTCTTTCAGGTCTGACCCCGTTGTGACTGCAATGAGGTGTGCTCGTGGGCCGTCCAGCTTTGGTTGCATAAATTGTACAGCCCTTCACCAGCAGAAGATTGCAGAAGGTCTCCAGGGAGCAAGTCAAAGATCTGGGGGGCTGAGCACAGCTCTGCTATGGCCCTCCTGTCCACCCCAGCCTGCTCAGCCAAGTTCGATGCAGTTTGGGGACTCTCTCCAACACACAGCAGAAGACAAGGTGGACATACCACAAAGCGGTTCCTAGAGAGCTTCCTGGCAAGCTCATTTCCGACCTTAAGCCTGTTGAGCAGAACTCTTTTTGCTTGTAAGAGCTTAACATGGAAACAGAGCAGACAGCAGAATAGTTGTAGCCGTCCTAACAAAGGTCTATAGTGACTGAAAACTATAAAAGTAGCTAAGCTAGAGAGCTCTTTTTTGCATCATAGCCTATTTTTTTCCTAACAGAAAGGGAAGACAGTAAAAACAAAAGCAGAACGACTAATAGCTAGCATTATAATAAGAATGGCTAACAAAAGCTGCTAAATATTTGCAGTTGTAATTGTAACTCCACAGCATATTTGGACCTGCTGTAAACTTGAAGTAACTGGGGACAAAATTTGCAGTGCAGAATTCTACTCTGAGCTAAAATTGCAGGAAAAAAAAATCTAAGCCAATCTGAATAAGTATTTTTATTATGCATTTTTATCTAGATTTTTTGCCATACAACACATCACCCTCTTTGAGGACATTATGGCTTTTGCATTTAATAGTTACAAAAGTGAGAAATATCAGACCTAGACAGCAAAAGCCTTGCAATTTTACAGTCACTCTCCTGTCAACATCCCTCGAATTAGCAAGGAAATGTCTAATCCAAAGCTCATGGAGTAGCTTGTTGAAAAATCTAGTTGAAAATCGATAGATGAAAAATAGCTATTATTAAGTTATTACCGAGAATGCCTGGGAAAATATCAGTCTACCTTAGCTTTTCTCTTGTCAATAGAATTAGAGATATAATGAATTGTTATGTTCTTGGGTTGTGAAATTGTTATTCATTAATTGTTATTGTAAAACTGAAATTGTTAACCCAATTTCAGAGGTGCAGAGCACCCAGATGCAACCCAGGGAAACTTGTTACATCAGAGAGAGAGCTGTAGAAGTGGTAGCTCTGTCTCCTCCAGCAAATAATGAGGAACAGAATCCTATTTAAATATGAACTCACAAATTTTTCAAACAAAAGTCATATTTTTGGCACCTCATTGACAAGACATGAAAGAACACATCTGCTTTTAATTGACATTTACTGACATTTAACATTTCTTAATTTATTTCTGAAATCATTGCCTGTAGTAATTTAGAGAGTGAAATAAATTTGTTACTTCCGTCACTGACACTTATATCAAGGGATCAAAGGCCAGTTACGTTTTTCAGTATGATGCAATGTTATCAATGCTTCTGATCTTAAAACAGAATTCAGTTAACCAGCCTGTCATTCTAACCCATGCACTGTAAAAGATAGTTGGTTCTGTAAAAAGATGATGACTAACAGGAGTGAAATAGATTAATTATAAATTAGAATTGTAAAATACATGAAATTTCAACTATATCACATCTCTGCTCCTCGGGCTTCTTAATGCATCACCACCATAATGATTATTTAGGGTCAAAAGATCTCATGCATACAAGAAGCAATAGCACTCTTTTAAAATTGTCGCATCTCAGAGTATAACTGAATGTTGATGCTTACATGAGTAATGAATGCTTTTTTTTATTATGTCTTGCTGGTGCCCTTTTTTATGCTGTCATACCAAATCCACTGTAAATTTCCCAAAGCAGAGAAGAGGGGTTCTGAGATTAAAACTCTTGCTCTGAAAATCAGAGGGTCAATTGCTGAAATGGTTTTGAAACAGAAACAGAGCTCTTTTAACAGGTATGTTTCTTTTTTTTTGTTTTTTTTCCCCCCACCTCCTTCATGCCAAAGGTTTAATATCCCAAATATATATGAAAAAAGCCCTGAACCTAGACTTTGCCATACCAATTTGCAGCAGTTCATTGCTCTAATGAACCCACAGCACCTCCAAGCTCCTTTTCAACGGTAATAGACTCTTAATGCTGTCATAAAATTCTCAGTTGGAAATTAAGGGCATTGTTCAGGCAGAGGCCACTGCAGTAGGGCATTAGTAAAAGCTTGTCGAGCTTGTGAAGTCAAACCTAAAGGTTAGATAATGTGAAAATAATAGTTCTCATGCAGCATAGGTTCAGCAGCGCTGTGCAGACAATTGTCCTAGAGTTGCCTGGAGTGCCCCTGGCTTCCAGAGCTCCTGGTCTTTCCCACTGGCACTCTTGAGGGCTGGCCTGCCTGGCTCACTCTAGAAAGAGAGGTTGGAATATCACTACCGAGTTTAATTTAAGCCTGACCAACCTCAATGTGGGGTTTTCTCTGCCGTCTCTTCCCCTCTGTTTCTTTTGCTACAACTGATTTCTTCAGTCTCTATTTAAAAAGGGGAGGATGGGAAAAGGAATTGAGAAATGCAACTAACTAAACTCTGTTGGAAGGAGAAAGTAAAAACCAAAGCTGTGCTTTATGCTAGCTACAGAATAATCTCCTTCACTCTTCTGATGTGCCATTAACATAAGTGTGCAAAGATTGTAATGAGGGTTAATAATTAGGGTTATTTTCCTTGCGAGTGAGCAGGTTACAGACTCTGATGCAGAACATCCCAAAGCAGGTCTCGCAGTTCACTGTTAGGTGGTGCTAAAGTCATAGAAACATTTGGACGGTGCCACCCCCCGCACAGGCCCAACTAGCCAGTTGTATCCCGCGCTCTCCGCTCCCGGAGCCAATTCCCGCACCGTGTCCAGCCACGCTCCAGGCCTGGGTCTGTTCAACCACAGGCAATCTGTTTTTCCAAAGATTTTTCGGAAAAAATATTCAAAGCTTTTGACAATGTGTGTGAAGTCCCAGTGAAATCCAAAGTATACTCAAAGGTTGTTTAATATCTTTATAAAACATAGCCCAAAACAGCATCTCGCTCTGAAGATTAGCTGAAATAATAACAAAAAAAAATCTGCAGTGATTTATTTGGCATTGAGCATCTCAACCTCAAAGGATTTCAATGTTGGAAAAAAAATATAAACAGGTAAAGATAATGTTCTCTTATGAGAAATATCAAACACTTTTGATTGGAAGTGTTTGCACCTGAGTTACTTATAACTGAATTTCAGTAAGTTATTTTATGCAATAGCTCATGAAATATTCACACTGGCTGACATGAGAAATTTGTCAGATACATTGGTAAACTGCTGAAAGACCCAACACACATCTCTAACACATCTCTAGCATCTAAAATGTCTCTAGAGAGATGTTACAGAAAGCAAAAATAGTGCTCCTCTTTTAAAGCATCTCCCTTAGTTAAAAGGAAGAGATAGGGCAGGGCATGTTGATGATAACACCAGGGGATTTTATGGTGCACCTACCACTATGAACAGAAAAAAAGTCATGCAAAATGAAGTAAAGAGTGACAGAAGATACAATCAGCTTCAGTGTGGAAAGGGGCAGAAACCTGTATGGGGGCAGAGGTGGTAGAAAGCCAAGAAAGGAGCGCGAGTGGAGGAGCAGCAGCAAACAGGAGATACATATTGGCAGATTTTATTGGGCAAAATTGAGTTGGGCGCCCGGAGGAGCAAATCTGTTTTTTTTTTTTTGGTTTATTTTTTATGTTTAAAAACAACCTCCAAAAAGGAGCATAAATGAAACACAGAAAAATGCCTTGCAGCAGACAGAAGAGCAGAAGGGAACAGAAAACTGATTAGGCAGTGGCTTCACGCATGGATCACAAATTGTTTCGAGTCCCTGTCTGCACAGTCACCCTGGAACAACACAGTAGTTTCAGGCTATCTAATTGCCACGAAAACACTGACAAGCTGGGAGATATTCTGGGAAGAGGAATAAATATTTTGAGAGGGCTAAGGGAGGCTGATCAAACTGATTTGTGACACAGCACCGAGAGGGAAAGCAGAGTAGGAAGTTTCTGAGTAAACATTGCAAAAATGGCTTGCAACGAAAGACTGCTGAGCAGATAGAATGGCCCTATTCCAATCCAGTTTTCTTCACTCCTCGTTAACATCTCAAATTACTTACAGGTTTTCAGTACCTTCCAACTGCTTTCCTGCCTTCACTTCATCAGCTTGAAAGAGTCTTAAAATGAAGTTATTTCCTGGAGGAATTCTTCCCTCTTTTGCCCCCAGCGGTTCAATATTCTTATCTGTTATATTCATTGTCAGGAGGAAGGTGATATTCTGTACATATAAAAGATGATCAATCTTAACTATTATTCTACTTTTTTAGGGTGTTGTGGGGAGGTTTCGTTATCCACTATGTCCTGTCAAATTCTAGCATTTTACTTTTCTAGAAGTTTCCATTTTGCTCTCTTTATCATCAACCAGATATTTTTTTTTCAGATAATTTGCTCCTGAATGTCTCAATCTTTACTTGATTTTAAGTGTGTAACAGCATTTTTATTATTACATTTTAGGTCTCCCTTTCTACTTCAAAAGAAGATAATCTTTTGTTGATTTTCTACACTAAGAAACAAAGGAACAAATAATCAAAGGAGAAATGCTTTGCGTATGTCCTGCTGCAGTGACACATACATTAGATGTACATTCCTCAAATGCAAACCTGTCTCACATGCGATGCATGGCATCTGCAAAACCATGTGATAAGCTTTTTGCACTTCCTATGGCTCTACATACCTCCTCCTAAGCTTAAGGAGTTATTTTCCAGGGAGGAAGCAGAGATTAGATTATTCCCTTTCTCTCTTTGCCGGTCATGTAAAGATACATGTGGAAACTGTTATTAGTCGCTCCTCACTGCTCTGGACATCCAACACTCACGAAGGTAAACACAAAGTTCACCTCTCTTAAAAGAGGGTATGTTTGACTCATATTAAACCTGTAGGCCCTTCATCATCATCAGGACTTCTATGCAGAACTGTCAGCAACCTCTTCATCTCACATTTGAGCGGATGATTAGTCCAAACTAAATCCAGCAGTTTTTCCTGCTTTACCTGTTTTTTTTTTTTCTTTTTTCTTTTTTGAATTTCTTTTTCAGTCCACTCATGCAACTTGTCAGGAAAGGTACATGCAAAATGCACTTGAAATAAGGAATTAAAGGAGAATCACCACCCCTGGAAAAAGGAGCCGTTTTTAAAGGGTAAATGGAAAGCCTAACAACAAAGCTAAGAAAAATTCAGCAAATCTAATATGTATGGAGGCACAGTTGAGGAAATGAAGTTTCTAAGTCCATTATTTATAAAAACAAAATAAAAAAGGAGGTGACAATAACAGGATACAGAATCAGAGAAAAAGATCAAAACCGCAGTCCATCTGCATTTTTAATTCTACCAATTATAATTTAAGAAAACAGAAATAAGGGCTCAACTGATGGAGTGTGCACTTGGAATGAATCAGGATAGACATGAAAATATCAGACAGCAATGTAATTTCTCAGAAACCTGCATATATTAGTTTTGTTAATGAAGTTTGGAGTCACGGTAACACTCTTCTGCTTCATGAGAGTTTGCTTTCTGTGGCTTTTCTAATTGCAACATGTTCAATCTTCCCAGCAAACAGACACAGAGGAAAAATGTAACTACTTTGATTATGTTTATTGACAGCAGCGCAGATCCAAGTTATACTAGCGGAAGAGCACCAAGCCATGTCTTTGCTATGCCATAGGCCATACCGTAAAGAACTCTCTTCTCAAAAGAAATCTAAACAAAGATATGGTAAAATAAATACCATGAAAAATAAAAGCAGACAACTTGAATGTTAGGTCTACAACATCAGTGATTTTGGTGTATATTCACTGCTACAGAATATTTATATTAATATGTCTTTCAAAACCCATGGAGCAATTGACATCCTTCCTCATTAGCTGAAAAACGAACACCTTTCCACTCCAAAAATAAACTAGCATTCAAGGCTCCCAGTGATAGCTACAAGAGAAAATAAAGCACTAAATAAGGTGTTTTCTGACTTGCAGTTCCTACCTTATGGAACTATATGCTGTGTATTGTTGGTAACATAATTACTTGTTTTCAGTAAGTTCAATTTACTGTTATTTGAGCTTTGCTTGCCCTTGGGAAGCAAAGGCATCATTGTGTTAGTGACTGGTGAGGAATTAGCTACGGTGAGGAAGTAGCAGTGGAATGATTTAGGAAAAGGCTGTGAACCAGTTTCTTTTGTAGAACAGCTACTTGAGGAGGGCTTTGTGTTGTGTACTAGATGGCAAACTCCAGAACTACCTTCCATAATAACTTCTGTTTTTCTCTCCTCCTTTTCTGAACTGTAAGTGTGTGAGCCAGCTTGGAAAACACAGCTCCAAAAATCCTCACTACCATTTTACCTGATGCAGCAAAGAAACAGAGTGATACTACTTGAAAAATAGAGATTTTTTCTCTGATTTCAAATAAAGAAATCAATAGAGATATGCTAGTGTTATTAACGAGACATTGGGGGAAAAAAGACAGGGAAGGCTTAAATATAGGCAGGCTTTTCTTTTAACAGAAAAGAGCAAAAAGAAAAAAGGTTTTTATCCAAAAAGAAAGAAAAACCCTGAAGTAATTTGTGCCTCAGGCCTTGAAAGGAACACAGTGGCAGCCTAATCACTGATTAGAAGAAAGCCGCATGCCACCGCTCCCAGGGTTATTTAACAGCTAGGACTAGGCAGCCCTCACTACTCCTTCTCCCACACTTGATAGGGGCTGATAAGCGGAAAGGATCTTTGTGTGCTCCACGTTGCTAATTACTCTGCAGACCTCTGTGGAGCTGATTTCCAACCTAGCTGCTCTCCTTTGGTTCCTTCTGTAACCAGGGAAGTGAGAGCATCTCCTTCAGTCTGGCTGTTAGATGAGGGACCTCTTCAGCCCAAAGGGGCAGATAAATAACAGGAAGAGGGACAAACAGAAACACTCAGAAGCACAGACCTGATAGGCAAGCAAGAATGGAGACACTAATGAAGACTAAAGTTCTTCAGCCAATAACTGATGGGCCATTCAGAAACTACAGGCATAGCCTTGAAGAGAGTCAATCTGGGCTTTGTAACAGAGGAGAAGGGGGGAAAAAAAAGAAAATGGGGAGGATCTGAGGCATCCAGGAGGCCAGATGGACTATGAAGAACTAATAAGGAATATTTAGGGGAAGGGACAAAGGTCAAGACAGACAATTCCCATGAACAAACCAGTCATGAAGGGGTGTGCGTCATCAAAGACGCCCTGTAAATCAGCTTGTGCCATCAATAACACCCTGTTTGTTTCATGCTTTCAGTGCCACCCTGGGTGGCTTGCAACACGCTCCTTGCAGGATTTCAAATACCTTCAAATGGAAAAAAAAACCACACAACATATTAAAACATTACAGCTCATGGCACTCACGTGTGGTATTAGGCAGCAGGCTTAGAGAGAGGACGTCAATTCTTTCACAAAATGTAGAGCAGCTGCAAAATACAAAAGATTGCCCACAGTCATGTGTGAAATAATATTTTCCATGCACCGATAGAATATTTCCCAGCATTTTTTTACCAAAAACCACCAGCTAAACCTTGACACACCTTGGGATTATCTTACTCTCTGTGGTGAAGAATGGGAAACTGTGCTCCTGGTACAGGCAGGGGTAGATTTTGCATATATTTTTTTTCCTTTTTGTTAGTTTAGCTCTGAAGGTTCCTGTGTTGAAATGGATGCTGGCAGCAATGAAAGCACTCAGTGCTAAATCTGATACTTTGGCTTTGCCTGTCTTATGCAGATCTATTTGAAAATAGTCCTATGACCAAAAAGGAGACCTGCAGAGCATATCTGCCCACAGTTTAAATAACAACCAAAAGGAGATCTGCAGAGCATATCTGCCCACAGTTTAAATAACAACCAGGAACAGGAGCCCACTGTTTTCCCAGAGTGAGCCTGGTGTTCATCACTCACCCTGTAATGTACCAAAGTTTCAAGCTGGAACCAAGTTGGAGCACAGCTTGGTGAAGTGCAGTTACTTCTTCCAGGAGCTAAGCCTACAAGAGATCACTGTTATTGCCAAAATACAGTCCCTGATCTACTTTCTTACTTTCCTTATATTACCCTTACAAGGTAAAATATTACTGCATTTTACCCTGCTCAAGAGCACAGTGCATATGAAATCTCTATATATGTTCAGGCACATATTTGCTATCCTGGAGCTACATTAATTTACATTACAAGACATTACATTGCAGCTAGCTGGGCATAAATTGACAGCTAGGCGTAGCTGTGGGCAACTGGCTTTTTGTACACACATGCAACCCATAATTTAAATAATTTCCTATGCTATTTTGTTGTCCGCTATGTTAGATTTTTAACGTTCCTAAGCTCTTTAAAATGAAAAGACACATACAGGGGAGTCCGTTATAAATGTGCCTCATTATGCCATTTAGAATAATTGTGATGCTCCAGCCTGCACAAACCTTTCATAATGAAGAGATAAATACACTTTATTAAAACAGGAAATGTCCATAGCAGAAGATAACATTAAATGATTGCAGGAAAAGAAAAATCAATTCTTTCAAAATTCACTACTTTCAGATACATAGCATGCACAGCATAATTTTGCCTAAGCACTGGATACTGAGCTCAAGAGAAAGCAGTTAAGGAAACAAATACAACCTGTCAGTTATATTTGAGAATCAGCATTCATTACTTAATAAGATGCTTTGATACTAATTCTCTAGGAGATGCTTCAAGATCAGGAAGTGACTTGGAAATAAGTACTCTTTGAGGTTGTCTGAATGCTTCTTTTCCTAAGAAACCATGCTATACTCCAAACCAGCTCTTATTCTACTTGCAAGAGAGAAACTTACTATAGTGGATATTGGAATCTTGATTCTGTTGATCTCCTTTTTATCATTCAAAAATCTAAACTCCATTCCTCAGAACTGCAAATCTTTCACAACTTAGAAACATAATGGAAGTAAATTTCAGTCACTAATCTTACATCTTGCTTGGAAGGTCATCTGGATACAAGCCTAAGGGAAAATACTAGTTCATTTTTGTGTTCACAAAACCTTAAGGGGCCAGGAACATGGGAGGTATACCATAGAGGAGCTCTACAAAACTTGCATTGATAAGTGTGCTGTGGTTTCTCTGTATCTTATGGAATATTTGCCTTATAGACTGATACTCTTCTAGTTTCCAGGTAGAGTGAGAAAACATCTTCAGTGATAGAAATGTTAAGTTTATGAGATGGAGCCACCAGCTCTGTTAAAACAGGACCCTGTGAAACATTCAATCATAAGGTAGACTGTGCCTGGCCCTGGTTACACTCACTAGCCCTGACTCCTTGCCTGGTCCTGGCTCTGTGGCAGTGCCCAAAGTGTGGGGCTGGGGCTGCCCATGTCCCTTGCAGGGCTGTGGGGCAGGTTCTCACCACTGAGGTGGGAATGGGTGGAATGGGCTGCCCAGGCTCCCAGGAGCCACCAGCGCTCATGACACCCTGACACTTAGCTCCCAAGGCTTCTCTTCTGAAAACAGAGAGTCTTCTGAGTATCCGGAGACTCGCTGATGTCCCTGAAGAACTGGAAGAGACCTTGCAGCCACCACAGTCTGAATGATCTGCTACAGATGAGCACAGCCTCAATTAAAAAGCGTCACAATTTCACACACCACAAATGGAGGCTGAACAGGCTGTAGTGAGCTGAACATTAATAGATGTATCAAAAGGATACACATGGGGGGCTGCAAACAAAAACAGCCAGTCTGGCCCCGAGCTACAGAGAAATTCTGTGTTCTGGAAAGCAAAGGACAGAGACAAAACAGAAATGGAACATTTTTAGAGCAAAAAAAGACGCATGGATAAGGTAGAGAGGGGTATGCTAAAAATAAGTGACCACAAAAGGATAAATGAATGCAGACACTGCAAGACAACTGACAACATGTTACTTGGACGCTGTCTATTCAGATGCGAGGAAAGAGTTAGAAGATAAGGGAGATATAGATAACAAGTGACAAGCAGTGTCACCCCTTTCGCAAGGACAACTGCAGTACAACAGTGACAGCGAGGAACGGGATTCAGCGAGAGAAGCAGCACCTGCATCTAAAAACTCCAGCTCTGCAGGGCCAGATCTTTCCCCAGGGAGCTGTAAGCAGTGGAGGTCATGCCCACGAAGTACGACAGAGCTTTATCTTATCCTGGAGAGTTGCCAGCAAAATTTACAGGTCAGTCTCCTCCTTATCTCCCTTGACTCGCATTCTCCACGCACGGCATCTTCTCTCTGGCATCTGGACTCAAACTGTCAGATGTCAAAGAGAAATCATGGAGGAGTTGGCGACAATCTATGTTGTCGCAGAGAGATTTTATCCCAAAATACATCTCATCACGTGATACTTAATGTCCTTTCTTCCAGTTGTCACTGGGGATTTCTCAGTCCAAAATGAATCTGCTTTAAATCATGCATAAGATTTCATAGCAACAATGCTATACTTGCAATATAGCAGTCTTCCTATATTTTTGTATTAGGAGATCATAAAATAAAAGTATTTGGAGGATCTGGCAGCAAAGAAGGAGCAATTTGTCAGGACCAGGGACCAAACCCAGGATGTTCAGTATTTAGAAAATGTAGTATTTAGAAAATATTTTTAATGATGATAATCTGAATTAAAAACAAACAAACAAACAAAATTATAACTAAGCTCCTTTTGTCAGCTTTTAGTATAATTCAAGGGGAAGTAACTTCATACAGTTCAAAGAGACTGCTCAAATTTTCCTAGCACAAATCTGAGAACAAAACTGTGTTCTATGAAAAACACTTAGAAATGAGGCAGCGTTAATACAGGAGGCTATCGAGTAAGGCCACGGCAAACACTGAGGTGTGTTTTCTGTGCTTTGGAAACCACAGGTCACATCATTAGGAGCATTACTTGTTATTACAGTGCCTCTCTGTATGCTCAGTCTGCTGCTGTTCAAAATAGACAGGGCAGCGTTGCCTTTCTGAAAGGGCCTGGATCTTGACATTGCTTCCGTGTACCTCATGCACAGCCTGCATCATATATTTAATCTGACTTGAAGGATCCTGGCATTTTTGTCTCCTCTGCCATCCCCAGAGGACTGAGGGTTACAGTCTTTGCTCTTGCTCTGAGTCAACTAGTCCCTCACCAGTTGCAAAAAGCTTTAACTCCATCCTAGGATTTATTTGCATAATGATCTAATCCAATTTGTGCTGAAGTCAGTGGTAGCCTTTCTTGATTGTAACAGCCTGTTTGACTGAGCTTTTCTGTGCACCTTATTAACTGTATAAACATGTGGCAGATGATGCTCTCTGTGTCTGTTTGCAGTCTCAAGCTGGATGCTTTGTTATGGCACAAGTAGTTTCTGCGTAACATATGAGGCATTTTTGTTGTTGTTGTTCTAGAAGATTTATTATTAGGAAGTATTCATTGAGCAACTTGTTTTTTTACAGAATAGGTATAATTATGCAAACAAGCAATTATTATTCTCAATGCAGAGCAGTTTTCACAGTGTGACACATACCTTGATAAACCCAATTAGAGAAATATTTGTATTCTAATAGTCTACAGTTTTCATGTATCTGATCTTGTAGGCAAGGACAGGGTCGTTACTTTCTTCCCTCTTAAAGAAACCGTCTTCATCTTTTTGTCTGTCTGGGCATCTGTCTGTGGGGGATCTTGAAAAGGAAAGATGACAGTGGTGATTTTCACAGTTGAAAGGAATTTTCTGATTCTGGCTGAGTTCATTTTGGGAGCATATCCAGATTACAGCAGACTGCTACTCTACTTATTGCAGTTGCAGTTTAGAGGCAATCAAGACTTGAGTCTTGGTGACAACCACAAGTAACAGCAAGGGCATCTCAGATGACTCAGGCTACAGCAACACTCTGTCATAGGACAAAGTGAGTGAAAAGCAACACTTAAAAGACTAATTAGGACAGTGTCCTTGAAAAGGCATTTTCCAGCAGTTCTTCAATGATGAAGCTAAACAGAGATGAAGCTACACACTTTTCATTACTATTCCTAAGTTTACAAACAAGCACCTTGTTTGTAAAGCACAGTGGCTTAAAGTGGCTTCAGATGGACAGCAAGGTGGTTAAAGCAGATGATTCACAACAGGCTGTACTAAGACAAAAAAATCAAAGTCATCATTATTTGTGTGATCAATGAGCTAAGGGTAAGGAGCACAACTGCCCCAGAGTGTGTCCTCAGCTAATACAGAGGAGGAGGAACCAGACAGCCTAAGAGACACCCAGTGTGTCCAGAAACTCTCTCTAAAAATCTAGAGATGAGTCAAAATTATCTCTCAAAATCGGAAATAAGCCACTGATGATGAACATGAAGATGAACCTTGAGAAGAGAGTAATGGTCCGGGCAGTGGAGACCTGTTGAGCAGAGCGCTTGCTGAATGCCCAGGCTCTGCCATCACTTCCTTCCACACCAACAGTTTGCCATATGGACCGTTTTCCTCCCAGACCTTTCTGGCAAGCTGCCCCCAGCTGGGACGAACCAGAAATAGAGCAGGAATAAACAAGACTCATATTTTTGCTTTGGTGCTTGTGGCTATCGATGATTAAAGCTGCATCCATGGCCAACATCTCCTTGAAGTAGAAAGTCAAGGAAGAGCTGAACAGGAGACTTTGTAAATGGCAGTATGACACAGTAACTCTGCATAGATAATGTTCTCCCCCAATACATGTCAATCTGATTACTTTCTTTCTATTTTTACAGAATGTGTGTCCTTTAATCTGTCTCATGCCACAGCAACAAGAACATGCTGATTGCTCTACCATTTTAATCAACTTGAACAGCAGTGAACAGATGCGTTCTTGCATCAACAATAGCAGAGGTTTCATTTCTAAAATATATCGTTTAGTGTTTTACCCCATCACAGACATTATCTTTCATTTTCTGAACATTTAGCAATGGAGAACTAACAAAGCACTTTATAATATTTTCTCCTTAATGGCATTCATGGTAAACAGAATTGAAAGGCAATCATAGCAGAAAGGAAACAATTTTATTTTCAGCTCTTATTTGCTCAAAGTTCCTTAATTTGTCCTGCTACATATATTGCAATGCACTAACACTTTTCCTTTAATTTTCAGTGAAAAGCAACAAGGAAAGACGCAGTAAAAAGAACCAAACATTACCCCATGGATCTGTTTTTTTTTCCCACCTTTTCGCAGTGCTATCAGTTTCATTGTAATCTGTGCATTCTCATTTTCCTGTTGGCAAGACACCCATTTCTGGTTTGTTTACTTCTGCATATCTAAGCTTGCTTGTTGGTAGACTGCCTTTGACAGCTTTGAGAGGTTGAGTCATTGTCCAGAAAGACAGTGTAAGTTTTAAAAATTGTTTTTTGATTTATAACCTGTCTGGTTTGCTGTCACGACGGTTTACTGAAGAAAAATCAGCCTCTTTCAGTACTTTTCATTATACATTTGCTACCAGACAGTATTCAAGCATCTTACCTAGTTTTATTGACTTTAGAAACTTAAGGCAGGAATTTTATAGTTCTCCACTAATATTCAAGGAGAGAATAAAAATCAATGGCATCACAGAATCACAGAATGGTTGAGGTTGGAAAGGACCTCTAGAGATCACCTGGTCCAAGCCCCTGCTCCAGCAGGGACACCCAGAGCACGGGGCACAGGGTGGCAGCCAGGCGGGTTTGGAAGATCTCCAGAGAAGGAGCCTCCACAGCCTCCCTGGGCAGCCTGTTCCAGGGCTCTGTTACCCTCACAGGAAAGAAGCTCTTCCTCACATGGAGATTAAACTTCCTATATTTCAACTTGCACTCGTTACCCCTTGTCCTGTCACTGGCCACCACGGAGAAGAGTTTGGCCCCATCCTCCCTACATTCACCCCTCTGGTACTTGTACGTGTTGATCAAATCTCCTCTCAGTCTTCTCTTCTCCAGACAGGCCCAGATCCCTTAGTCTTGCTCATAAGATAGATGCTCCAGTCCTTTAATCATCTTTGTTGCTCTACAGTGGAGCCTCTCTAGAAGCTCCACATCCCTCTTGTCCTGGGGAGCCCAGAACTGCACCCAGTACTCCAAGTGCGACCTCACCAGAGTTGAGTAGAGGTGCTGGCAACACTGCTCCTGATGCAGTCAGGAGCCCATTGGCCTTCTTGGCCACGAGGGCACATTGCTGCCTCATGGTTAACTTGTTGTCAACCAGGACTTCCAAATCCCTCTCTGCGGAGCTGCTTTATAGCAGGTCAACCCCCAATCTTTACTGGTGTCTGGGGTTATTCCTCCCCAGATGAAGGACCTTGCACTTGTCCTTGTTGAACCTCATGAGGTTCCTCTCTGCCCAACTCTCCTACCTGTCCAGGTCCCTCCACCCAGTCGGCCACTCCACCCAGTTTGGTATCGTCTGCAAACTTGCTGAGGGTGCAACTCTGTGCCCTCGTCCAAGTCACTGATGAACAAGTTGAACAGCACCGGGCCCAGTACTGACTCTTGTGGGACACCACTGGCCACAGGTCTTCAACTAGACTCAGCCCCATTTATGACCACCCTCTGGGCGCTGCCATCCAGCCAGTCCTCAATCCACATCACTGTCCACTCGTCCAGTTCGTACTTCTGGAGCTTTCCTATGAGGATGTTATGGGAGACGGTGTCGAAAGCCTTGCTGAAGTCAAGGTAGACAACATGCACTGCTCTCCCATCATCTAGCCAGCCAGTCACCTCATTGTAGAAGGCTATCAGGGCCGTCAAACACGACTTTCCCTTAGTGAATGCATGTTGACTACTCCTGGTCACCTTCTTTTCCTTGACATACCTAGAGATGTTCTCTAGGATGAGCTGCTCCATCACCTTTCCAGGGATGAAGGTGAGGCTGACTGGACTGTGGTTTCCCGGGTCCTCCCTCTTGCCCTTTTTGAAGACTGCAGTGACACTGGTTTCTTCCAGTCCTCAGACACTTCCCCCACCCTCCAGGACCTCTCCAAGATGATGGAGAGCGGCTGAGCAAGAACCCCCCGCCAGTTCCCTCAGCACTCTTGGGTGCATCCCATCCAGGCCCAGAGATTTATGGGTGTCCAGTTTGCCTAAATAATCCCTAAGCCAATCCCCCTCGACCAGTGGAAAGTCCTCTTTTCTCCTGGTTCTCTCTCTCGTCTCCAGGATCTGCAGTTCATGGGGACCGGCCTTAGCAGTAAAGACAGAAGCACAGAAGGCCTTTAGTAACTCTGCCTTCTCTGCATCCTGTCACCAAGGCACTCTCCCCATTCAGCAGCGGACTAACGTTTTCCCTAGTCTTCCTCTTGCTGCCGATGTTATTTACAGAAGCCCTTCCTGTTGTCCCTGGCATCTCTTGCTAACTCTAATTCCATGTGTTTAAAATTCCCTGTCTTCTCTGTGTTGAACATGTGTAATACTTCATTTCACCTTGGAACTATGGTATTCAGCTCCGAAGCAAGTGAACACCCCAACTTCTCCCCTCAACCCACCATGGGCAATTTTCCAACACCTTCAGCACTTTCTAGGACTTACAGGCTTTTAGGAGTCCCCTCCTCTTCCTCCAGTCTGCTGGAGACTCTGGGCCCAGTTTGCTGAGCTAGGCCTCCCATTGCCATCACTGTTGAGATGTGCCCAGCTCTAGATCCTCTTTGCTATCAGGAACACTTCCAGAAAAGGCAGATTGGAAAAAACTGATAGCAGTCATATACCAGCCAGCAAATTCAGGTTTCTCCTTCTGCCCTCTTTTCAGGCTCTCCTCCCTTGATCTCCCTTCCCCAGTTCCGCTACTTCATTAATTCAGTGCATTTTTTTCCAACAACAATTGCATATCTCCTCTTTCTCCCTTGTTCACAGGAACTTGGTCACAGAAACCCCGATTATTGCCTGCAGGGCTCAAGCGGATGGCAGATTAAGTCCAGTTACCTTTTGTCTTTTCTTCTTTTTTTTTTTCCCCCCCCTTTAGGAAACTAAATAAACATACTATCAGAAATCACAGCTTCCTACTCTGTTTTCTTCGGGGTGGGGGGACAGGCTATGCTGTTTGCTAAGCACGCTATGTCTTTTCTCTTTCCTCATATTACACAGTTTTCAGGGGGAAAAAAAGAATCTCTTTCCCCTCCTCTACAATGTGAAGAATGTTATTGGCATGATCAAAATTAACATAGTGAGTGCAACTTTATTGCCTTAAAAAAAAGGAAATGGAAAAGCAATGACCTTGCACGCGAAAATTTGGGTTGACATATTTGATTCCAAATGACTGCCTGAAAATGAAGGAATATTCAAAAAGAGTTATTTTGTTCTGAAGTACCAAGAAGATTGTTGTAATATTTTCCTAAATTTTTCTAAGCCACAGTTGATACAGATATTTCTACAAAGGAAAAAAAAAAGGTTACTTCCAATTTTTCTGAGCAGCTCCCAGCTGCCCTCTTTGCTACCCAGGAGCATTCGCTTCTTTCAGATCTTTTCTTTCTTGTGGCTCAAAATTTGTCACAATCTGCTTTTGAGGACTTAACCGTTTCCAGATGAAAAGGTGACAACATTTCCTGTGTGCTGCCTTCTTGTGCTAGGCAACAACAAAATGGGATCTTTTTTATTACTGTTGTTTTGGCAGATGTTTTGAGATTAGTCCCGAGCTTCTAGGATACAGTTCCCTGCCCTGTTCTACTGGCTCTGTTCATCAACATTTTTAGGTTTGCATGTAAAAATATATCTTGTCAAATCCCATTTTAAAGCTTTGGGACTATAATATAAATTACATAATTATTTTTCTTGATACCATGTACTGGTTTACATTATCCTTTTATTTTTTATTTTATTATTATTTTATTATTTATATTTTATTATTTATATATATTATTTTATTATCCTTGGACAATAAAAGTCCCATGCTAGTTAGGAACAGTAAAAATAAAAAATACTATTCCACAAGAGCAAAAAAAGAAAATAAAATCCTTAGATATCTCAAAGAGAAATGGGGCCTTTTGTCTGTTTTATTTTTTTTGTCTGTTTTGTTGGCTCTAGTCCCGAAGTGGTACTTAATCACACTACTGCTACAGAGATCTTACGATAAAGCCATAATCTAGCCCCAAAATTGATTTATTGCTCTTATATTACTTGTGTCATAACTAATATTGGAAACCTTCAGCATTCATAGCATCATACAACATCTGGGTGCTTAATACAAGCAAAGCTACAGGACTTTATTCAGTTATCAAGAATCAACGGAGTCTCAAGCAATACTGGTAAATCTGCTAAGTGCAGTTTTGCAGATCCATAGTTCAGCATTCATTAAAAGTATGATGTTATAATCAGCATTTTTTCTTACACCTGCTCAGGAATTTCTGTTCACACAAGAACCGGACCATCACCCTTCGTTTGGGGCAAAGGAAACTGTGCAGAAGCTTTTCTTCAGATTCATGCAGCAGTCATGCAGCAGAGATTTGGTGGCAGCCTGGATGTTGTGCATGGTGAGGATCAGGCTGGCCAGTGAAAAGAAGGCATAGCATAACTTTCTGAAGGTCATGCTTAATTCTGAATTTTCATGTAGTCATTACCTTGCTGTCGCCTCTATCCACTCTATTAAAAACAACAAAAAAACCACCTTTACATTAAAATGAAAAATACAGAGAGACAGAGAAAGAAATCAAGGTTTTGAAATGATTTTCATTAAAAGCTGTCACAAGAATTCATTTCTGCATTGAAAGCTACAGACTATTACTGCGACATGCTCCAGTGTCCCTATTATTTTTCAGGGACATAGATTTCTGTGGAGTTCTTTTCTTCTGTTTCTTACCAGACGTCTGTCCCTTGTGCTTGCTGGTAATCATGTATCCAACGAGCTCTTCGCAAAAGGAAGCAGATGCCCAAGAAATTCAGATCAGCTCCGAAGCTACAGCGCTAGGAGAGATTTATAGTTTTGCAGTGCACCTTCAGCTTGGTCTCTCTTGAGGTTTAAGAGTCATTTTGCTCCTGGCTGTCCTGATAGAAAATGTTTTTGTAAACTTGTTGCAGCACTTTCTCAGTGTTTGTACTTCCAGCTCTTTTGATGAAGTGACACCCCCTGCTAGGGACTTGGTGCGGAGCGAGACGGAGACTGGCTACTGTCAGTTGTCACATCCTTGGATACTTCTTACCTGTCCACATCACTGGGTTATTATTTCACTAGGCAAGCTTTTTGTTTTGTCTTAATACCTTACCAAGGCAGTCTTGCCAGGACAAAGCAGACAAAAAAAGAGAGGCAGGAAGGGTGATACTGGATTCTTTACATATTTGAAGATACATCCTCTTTAAGTCTCCCTTACAGCTAATTAGCCAGCCCTGTTTTACCTTCTTCCTTGGACGTTCATAGGGAAGTTGTTCTGGGACGGCCCTTCACTGCAGCTCCTTCCAGGTGTCACCTTCCAAGGATCGGTTCTAAAAACGAAGAATAACTTCAGTTTCCACCTAATGAGACATTGCCACAAAATGACCACAACCATTAGTGCAGCCTGCACTAAAGCTTGATTCTGGGCTATGGGAATGTTAAACTCAGGGATGCAGAATCTGGCCCTGAACAAAGAAAATAACCCCAAGAGACAGAAAGAGTCAACTGATTTTTCAACTAGAATTACTGACAGAGCCCCACTGCTGTTTGTGATCAACTTAGAGCAGCTGAACGGATAAACCAACAAGCTATTATATTATTACCAAGGAAATATTAAGCTTGGAGGATTATTTTGAAAACCCCTAGCAGGCTGTCCATGTAGATCTGTATATCTTGTTACCCTTTTTTGACCCAATGATGCCCAAAGGGCTTTCCCCCTCCTTGAGCAAGGATTTAAGTGTAGTATGCTCAGTTTGATACGGCAGAAGCTGGACCTCTGCCTTCTCAGAGCCGGAAAACTGACACACACTTTCAGACAAATTTCACAGCAGAACCTCAGCTGCCGAACTAAGGCTGCACCTGTTCCTAGCAGAAAGATAAGAGTTGATTTGGTTGGGTTTGTATTTTATTTGGTTTGATGTAGCATGAGAAATTTGTGTTGGTTTAGCTGAGCAGTGAGGAATACAAGCAGGCTGATGGTTCTGTCAAAACACATAGATACAGCGCATAAGGGAAATAATCAAGTTAGACTGCGAAGGACTTCAACAATACAAGCAACTGAAGAAGAAACAAGCCACCCATTTTAACAGGGAATTATTCATCTGCGCAGCACTGGGTAAACACCTGCTTGGGCCTGTAACAGTGAATCACACAGTGCATTTAAATTGTAAAATCTAGACTTCGGGTTATGTTCTGACAAGAACAAGAGATGCATATTCTGTGGGCAAAGAAAGAAAGAAAGATACAAAATGCATCTTTATGTTCTTTCTTCCTTATACTGCAGGCATTAGATCAAAAAGATTACAGAATTTGTACAGAAGCATTTTTGTATGTGCACACATTTAGGCCTGAGAAACATCCAGGCAGCAATTTGTCCAACTTTCCATTAATGTGCAAATGGATAATCTTTCAGTCTTTGAGTCATCTCTAAGGACGATGCCTTTGTGTGCCGGATGCCTTTGTAAAAGGTTCACCTTGGCAGTCCGTTAGATGGGCCAAATAATTCAGTACACAGCAGGAGCAGCCTGAGCAACCATCCTTTAAAGGTGCTATAGCAAATCGAGAATTTCGTATTAGAAATGATACGGCAAGTTTTATTAATATAGGACGGTCTGACAAGAGCACCCCTCCAGACAGATCTCTCTGTTTAGAGACACTTCGGGCCCCTAAGAGACCTCTGCAGATATATTTGTTTTATTTGCTGAGGAATGAAGACGTGAGGAATGAGGAATGAAGGTTCAGCATGGAGGCACTGCAGCTTCTAGAATCAACCTGCAGCAAATGCCATGCCCAGAGGAGGACAGGAGTAAACTGACATAAGCTTTCATTATCTTGAAAGGACACCTGAGGCCTAAAAAGCTCTTGCCATGGAAATACATTGTCCACCAGCCAGCAGAATCTACTATCTGATCCCTTCTGGAAGACTAGCTTTGTAAAAAGCTCATCAACAGCTACATTTTTCTGCCAGGCATGTTTGTCCCGCTCAAAGAGAGCTGGAAACACTGACGTGTTTGTTCTGCACAGAAAACAGTGCTTTCAGGTCCATAGAAACTGCTATATAATGATCTCATGCATTTCTAAAAAATCCGCACCTATTTTGCTATTCTTATAGTTCTGATATGTGGAGCTGAAGAGAATGCGTGCAAGGACTGCTTTGATTTTTCTTTGAAAGATTATTTGATCTTTCCTTGTTGAACCTCTAAAAAGAAGGCCAAATTTTGAGGAGGGCTCAGACAGGCAAAATTGAGTAACCTGGCTGGACAGGCTTTTCTGGTCAGAAAATATATCACTGTCATCAGTGTAAAGGATCTTTATCCTGCATGAGATAATTTGATGTAAAATGGGGGAGATGCAGAAAACCTCTGATTCTTTTTTTGTTCCTTTAGATAAAGACACAGTAACACAGAACCCAGATTCCAGAGCCATTTGAGCAACCAGTTTCGTTCTTATCCTTTTGCATCTTTGTTAATGAGGCCACTCTCCATTAAAGTTCAAATTAAAGGTTCAATTTGGATGTCTTTATTAAAAAAATAAAGAGTGACTTCTGTGTAAAGGAATTATGGACAGAACCTCAATATTGGACTCTTGTTGGGGTTTTTGACTGTGAGAGTAGGGACACTTCTGGAAGAACAGGTGTGAGAAACAGTATTTTGCAAAGGGAAAGATTAATAAAAATAAAACAAAAACATAACATACTAAAGCGTATGCATGCAGCACTTAGAGAAAATTCAAAGTTCTCCGGCTCTCTCAGGGAATGGCATTGCATGAGAAACCTTTATGGGGGTGTGGAAGGAAGGGAGGAAAGAAGGAAGGAAGGAAGGAAGGAAGGAAGGAAGGAAGGAAGGAAGGAAGGAAGATCCCCGTGGGATCACAAGGTATATGGGGCAAGTCACTTGAGAGCACATGATGCTTGGCTGTCCCCAAAGAAATCTGCTTCGCAGCAGAGTCTGCTTAAGCAGGGGGCTTTTAGTACCACCATGTGTTTTGTGCTCGGATACCCTTCACACGTGGTAGAAATAAACTGCACAAAAGGCTGAGGCAGAGAAGTAGGAGGTGTGAATCGAACGACCAGGTTTTATGCTTTGCGAGGGAGTTACTCTGATTTTTTTGTACCCCATCAATTCCTCCTAAACAACCGCAAAATTGTCCAAAACAAAACAAAATAAAACAAAAAACAAAAAAAAAAAGAAGCTGTTCAGTATTGTGGTCGTCCACTCATGACAAAAACCTGGCTCAGCAAAAGGACTCTGTACGCTGCCTTCTGACAACGACATGGAACAAATCTCTCGCCCACAGCACAGCCATGAAAGGCTTTGAGCTGGGCCCCTGAAACTGCAAAGCGCCCGTTTTGTTGTCTGCGGCTAAGATTTTAATCCGCCGAGCCGAGGCTGGACACGGCTCTTTTGTCCTGGCCGTTCACAAAGGCAACGCTGCAAGAGAAACCGCCCTGGCCTCCCCTCGGCTCCTCGGAAGCGCTGACGGCGCCGAAAGGCCGCGCCGAGGCGGGGCCATGGGGCCTTATTTAGCGCGGGGCAGCGCATGGCGCATCGAGCGCCACGAGGGCCCCAGCGTCAAGTCCTACTCACCCGGGGGCTGATTATGTCCTTTTCTTCCCCGCCGAGCCCCCCAGGCATCCTTCGGACGCAAGCTGGAGAGAGAGGCACGTGCGCAGGAGGGGAGCGCGGGGTCCCACGGCCTCCCCGAGGCCATGTACCGGAGCAGCTTCCTTCGCGAAGTGCGCAAGGAGAAGTACGAGCGCTCCGACGCCTACGATGAGCTGCGGGGAACGGCCGAGTTCGACAGCTTGGCCCAGGCGCAGGGCCTGGAGAACCTGCAGGAGCTCAACGAGCGCTTCGCCAGCTACATCAACCGGGCGCGCGTGCTCGAGCAGCGCAACGCCATCCTGCGGAAGCAGCTGGAGACCTTCCAGCGCATGGACGAGCTGGTGGGCCTGGACGAGGCCTTTGCCGGGCAGATCGAGTTCAACCGCCAGCGCATGCGGGAGCTGTCGTCCGACCGAGCCAAGCTGGAGCGCGAGGAGAAGGACGCCCAGCGCATGCTCGACGAGTACAGCAACAAGTAAGGCGGCGGGGGGCGGCGGGGCCGCCTCGTGTGCCGTGGCAGGCGGCGGGGGCTGCGGGACAGGAGCCCTCGCGCGGTGGTGGTTGGTGGTTGCGTGCGCCCGGGGGTCGGTAGCCGTCAGTCACGCTCAGCCTCTCCTGCCAAGCCCCGCTGAAAAAGCTGCCGGCTCCGCTGTGCCGCCACAGCTGCTCACGGGACCGCGTCACGATTCGAAACAGGAGGGCGAACCAGCTAGAAAACACATAAAAAGGAAAAACAGCATCTCAACGCCAGCTCGCCAGACTTTGCCGCACAAACAGGCCACGGGCGCTCTGAGCTATGGCCCAGATATAGAAGTACCAAACTCTGATCTCCCTTTTTCATTTGAAAGTAGAGAATAGCGCATCCAGGTGCAGTGAGAATTAATGCTTGAAATGGTTGACTGTTAGTGATTAACTCACTCAATGTTTGTGAATAATAGCCTTATTATAAAGTTTCATATTCAAATAATTTTGAGCATGAATTTCAGCTATGAATCAGTGCTATAATTTGACTGTCTACTCCGATACTTGCTCATACATTTCTATTACAGAGTCCATGAGATTTTGACTGAATTCAGCACATTAACAGATTAATGCCTAGCTGCATATTAAGAGAAAACACGTGCCCAGATCGAACGGTAGAGAAACATGAAGCAGTAGTATGTGTCTTAGCAAAAATGTGCCATCTCTGTCTGGAGTGTTTCAGTGGGAAAAACGGTGCAGTGAAATACACAATTCCATCCCTAAGATAAAATTGGATTTCAAGAGCTAGGCTGAAACCAACATGAAAAAACTAGCAATGACAACCTTATAAGGGACTCCTGTGTATACCTGAATGTTTTGTGGGTTAATTTAACTGCCTGTATACTCTCCCCATTGATAGGATCAACTATCTGACGCATGATCATTTACTTTTATTACAGGTGCTTTACATGAATTCTAAATAAGGAGTAAAAACATCAGGATAGAGAAAATGTGGAGGAAAGACAGACAGAGAACGGGGTTTTTTTTTAAGTTTAAGTAAGTGACTTAACTGGACTGTGTCTGGTCTTGCAGACTGGACATGTGCTGCAAAACATTAGAAGTAAAGTATCAGATCAAAAGAAATAATAATGTGTCCTACTGAACAGGTACTTATAATTCTGTCTGGAAGAACTAACTGTGCAATAGTCTTCTTAACCCATTCTGAATAACATTTACTTGTCAACGCAGCTCTTGTGACAGCCTCTTCAATGAGCACACAGCAGAATTGCTGCAAATAGCTGTTTATGTTTCTGGTCCTGGGATGTACACTCAGCAGACATAAGCAAAAGTGGAAAATAAAAGGGGACCTTACCTGCCTCTAAGCCAACAAAAGTTAAAAGTTAAACATTTTCACAGGGTTAAAAGTTAAAGTTAAAAGTTTCACAGGGATGTTACAGCATAATGACAGTAACTCCTTACAAACCGAATTGTATTCAGTTAACATCATGAAGTGAATTTGAGTTTTGTGGGGTTTGTTTTATTTCTTTTTTTTTTTTCTCCTTGAAACTGCTGAATCTGATCTGAAGACAGACATAAAATTTTCCTCGGTTTGGAAAGAACTGGTTGGTTTCTGAGATACAGGTATTCAAGTAAGGCCAGTGTGCTCTGACATCCTGCTCTCTGCCTTCTCTCCTGTTTCTAGCTCAAAGGTGCTTTGATATATATACTTTAAATTATAAATAAGCTCTCTAAACAAAATATTGGGGGATCCCATGATGTTTTATGGCCCTTCCATATGCTGCTGAAATCAGAATTGTTCCTACATTGAAGGTCTGCTTAAGGCTCTATGCAGCCCATGCAAAGGGGGAATTCAGGGATCACTAACTCTCCAACTTTTTATGAAGGAGTAAGCTTATCCAGTAAGATGGTATAGATGGGTGATCATCCTAAACTGGAAAACTAGACAGGACTGCAAATATATGCACATTATTTATTTATTTATTTATTTAAATAGCGCTTTTTGCAGCTGCAAGTTTAAATCTTTTAGAAGGCCTCAGCCCTGTGCTTCTCTCAGAATCCGTAAGAGTTGATTAGCCAGTCCTATCTTTGATATTTTAAATAGCAGATGTATTTTGCCTTATGTGAAAATATGAAGTATTTCTTCCTTAAGTGTGACTTACAAGAGCTTTGTTCATAAAAGACTAGTTCTGCAGCTGCACTAACAGACTAAAGCTTCTGAAGTGCTACAAACCAGAAATTGTGGAAGAAACTGAAGTCTGCCACCTAGGTTAATCCGTTAGGTAACAGGTAAAATGTAAATATGTGAAGGGAACCTTTAAGTGAGGGAACAGGAAAGCAGACATGGAGCATATGTAACATTCATTAAATTTCTCTTCTGAAGCTGTCCCTAAAACTAATCTTCTCACCTTGGCAATACATCTTCTTGTATGCTGAAAAGCTCACCATATTATTACATGTAAGATAATGTCCAGAAATCCTGCCAGGGAATGGGTTAAAGGAATCTTCTACTGCATGGTGTACGTATTAACTGGCAAATGTCTATGCCTTCCACTAAAGTGAAGAATTTTAGCTCTTGCATCCCATTACTTACATTCATTCACAATTCGGGGATTTTAAAAATAACTTTATCTAGACCTTCTAAAGCTACATTTAAACACAGTAGGGCCTGGAGCTACTGTGTCTGTAAAGTTAAATATACATGAAGTACTGGAAAGTGGATGTTATGTTCAAATTTGTTTTTAAATCCTTTGTAGCCATTTTCATAGCTGTTCACATTAGCATGAATAATTCAGGATATGTATCAGTGGAAATTTCTTTCTCTTGAAGTTGCAAAAAGTATTGCTAGGAATTGTTTGAATGCAGCTCGTAAAAAGACTAATTATGCTAATTTTATTGAGCATCATTATTACAGCAAATTTATATCATTCTGTGGGAAACTTGAAATGGTTGTATTTCTCTCCCTGTGATATCCAGAAAGACGCCGGAACCTAGATTTTAGTGCCCTTAGATGAACAGGTTTAATCAACCTCAGAAATTAAAAGTCTTACTAATTGATCATTTCATTCAAAATTCATTCAATGCTAATCTTGTGGGGTTTGTATGTGTCATAATTCCCTGGAAGTTGCTAGATCCAGGGACTGGCCCTCAGTTCTCCACTCTGTACTGTGTGGCTGTGCTCAGGTTAGCAGGGCAGCCTTTAGGACCGCACACGTAAGTGAGGGCAAACCAGAAAGCCCTAATCCAGCCTCGGTGCTGCCTTGGCTGCTTTGACCATCTATGGGCTAACACCTCCTCTGCCCCAGGGTCCGCATTGTGGAGACTTTTGTCTCACATTTTGGCAAGCCGAAAGAATTGGTACCCTGTTGGAAGACTTTAGTGAGGCTCAGTGGAGAGGTAGCACTTAGGTGCTTCTTTATAGTACACCAGCCTCAACACAGAATTGAACCAAGAATTGAGCATCTGGCCTCTGATATCTGCCAGGATATAGTGTGACTGTTTTGTTTTTGGAGGAGAACCCTTAAAGCTCTGTTCTGCTTTCTTTAACGCAGGCAGCCCCCTCCGTTGCCCTCGTTTTTGCCTGTGCCAGATACAATTAAAACTCCTTTTCTGAATCCCGTAAAATATCACACCTTGAAACTACTTGTCGGGGCAAGGGGCACTTAAAAA